>VYZQ01015735.1:0-39417 GCA_013400655.1 Mystacornis crossleyi | reverse complement strand
TCTGGAAACCCAGAGAGAGAGCAGAAATGAGGAAGAGAAGAAATGAGGACAGGAGGACATGGACAATTCAGGGTGAAACCCACTCAAAAGAGGGTCAGAGGGTCCAGAGTGGAGGCAGGTTCCAAGGGGCATCTCCACGTGGTCCCTCAAATTAGACAATTAGATTGATTGCCTCCTGGCAACAAGCTGTGACAGGAGGCTGCAGCTGTGCCCTTAGAGCCTTGGCAGCTTGGTCCTGTCCCTGCTTTAGCCTTAGGAGAGGTGCAAGGTGCCCTTCAGGGAACAGCGTGGTGGCACAGAGACAGTGGGGTCCTGACAATGGCACTGCGCTGGAAAGTTCCAGGGCTCCTGCAGGTCCCACAGCCGCTGTGGGCCAGAGGGCAGAGGGTTTTTGCACTGTGAGAGAGTCTAATTATGAGTCCACTCAGAGGGAGCAGGGTGGTACAAGGGTACATTGAAACCATTTCACTACCGTTGAGAACTAAGGGCTTTTGCATTCTTTTCAAGGAGAGCTCTTTCCACAGGGTGAAAGGGAACACCCCAAGGACAGAAGGAGCTGGCAAAGAAGACTGGCAAAGGCCTGCTCTAACCCACCAAGCTGAGATGTAGGGATGCACAGATAAGGCTCAGAGCGTGTTCTGACATCCTGGCACCATGTGGAGCCTGTGCTGCTGCCGGCTGCCAAGCAGGCTGCCACACACAATTTCCGTGCCAGCTCTCACCATGCCCCTTTCTAGCCTCTGCCCCCAGCCCTACTCTTTCTGCCATAATCCCACATATGAGCCCGACTTTGAAACTCTGCCTTTGAACTGAGTTATTTTTTCCCTCTGCAGTCAAAATTGCCGCAGCTTAACCTCAAGAGGGTAAATCTCCCAAAGACGCACAGAGGCCACTGCTCTGCACAGTGCCTGCTAAAACCCAGCCTGACTCAGCTCACAGCAGCCCTGACACTGCTCAGGAGCACACATCCCCTGGATGTCTGGCTCTAGGTGTCACAGCCATTTCCTTCTGTCTCCTTCCATCAAGCAGAGCAAAGTTCTCTCCCGGTGACTCACTAAGGATTTTGTTAAATTATGTTTTCTGCCCAAGGGGATTGGTTTTCTGCCTGGACTTAAAAACTGCCAGAGGTAGGACCCCTGGTGACCTGACCCAAAGCTCCCTCTGACTGCCCTGCATGTGCTCTTCCTTCCCCCTTGCAAAAGGTGAGCAGCAAGGATATCACACTCCGTTCGGATGGTGAAGGCCTCTGATAACAGCATATAATCCTTTCAGGCATCCTAAATCTGGGGAGCTAAAACTATGAGAGGAAGTGAGCGTTTCAGGCTCAGGCCTCGCTCTCCAGCAAATCCTGGTACAAGTTCTGATAAGTCCAGGCTTTGGGAAGCGATTTAGGAATGAGCTGCCCCTCATGGGCACAGGCGGGGAGAGGCTGGGTAGATCAGGACATGAATTCAGAGACAAGGTAACTATAGGGACTGCCTGTAGGGAACAGCCCCGGGAGCAAGCAGTTCCCGGAACAATACTGGGATTTACATTCGAAGAGAAATAGCTGATTGCCTCTGAGGGCCTTTTTGACATTCATGGAGTGCTGGCAATCAAGAGATCAGGATGTGAGAGCAAACAATGGCACTGGTTTGTTGGACAGTGCAGATAAAACCTCTGGGAGTAGGGTTAGTTGTAGAAAATGCTGTTGCTTCTTAGGAAAGAAAGGGAGTGGAGGACTTGGCTTCTCCTTTGGCAAGACATCTATAAAAGGATGAAAATAGACCTTGAATATCCCCCTTGTCTCGGTTAAAGTCGTGCCCTGACCAGGCTGACCCACAAGAAATAGCAATATCTGTATTTCCTTCTGCTGTACCAATGGGAAAGTCACCTTTTTTTGATCCAGCTTGGGCACCTGCACAAGACACTGTGACACTCTGATGAGACATTCCCAAAGAGTCTTTTTACGTCCCTACTAATTACCTATACTTCTAATTGCAGAAGAGAAATTTTGAAAGCCACACAAAGAGAAAAATCTAAAAGCAGATAAGTTAGGTGAAATAAAAATGCCCTGAAAATATACATTCAGGTAGCAATAAAAAGACTTTTTTATCGTTGCTTAGAGGCATACAATAAAAGTATATTTTCAGTGCCTGGCTGCCACAAATAACTGTACTACAATTAGATGTGTGTATTATAAAATTGTGTGGGCGTGGTAATTATCACCCTTTGCAGCAGAATATATTTATACAGCTCCTAAATTACAGCAGAAAGAAACATCATTTGCGAAGGTTTAAAAAAAAAACACGTTGGGGGGGAGGATTAAACTTTCCATTTTATTTTTGGGCAGTATTCTATGAAAAAGTAGGATGCATCACATGTGTTGGGCTAGGAATGGGTAACTATGCAGTCAGAGGCAGAGGCAGCCTGTGCAGGTCTCTATTCATCACAGGACTGTGTGTGTGTGTGTGCACACCAGAAGGACCATTACAGAGCTGCTCTCGTGCTGCTCTCTGCCTACAATTCTCCTTGCAGTAAACTTTGCCTGATGGAGCAATCCAAACCACACTGTGGATGCACGGCCATGCAATGCAGCTCATACCTGCAAAAACCTAGGATGAGAATCAGGCCTGGTCTGTGCAGCATCATCTCACCTTTTCGTCGAACTGCACCTGCAAATGCTTCTTCAGCACATGGAAAAGTCACGGGTACAGCTGTGGAGAGCAGCTGGATCCAATAGCCACAGGATATTTTCTCCAAGAATCTTCCTTTTTCAGTTCGAACTTTTCAGTTTTAACCTTGCATTTGGTTTCCAAATGCAAAACATCCTTGATCCTATAATCTACTCACTATATTTTCTGAGATTAATTGTTTTCTTATGCTGTAGTTCATACAGCAGACACAGATGAATCCATCACACATTTCACCTTTGCCTCTACTGTGATTTTTGCAAGACTTTTTTTTATCCCAAAAATGCTTCTATTACACTGGATCCATCACATTTATCTCTTTTGTAAGACTGCTTAAGCACTTTCTTGCAACCTCTTAGCATCTGCCTAAAGTCACTACAGCTCATTGCAATGAGATGGAGCTTGACTGGGAGCTTTTTATTATTTGGAATCCAATATTCCCAGCTTGCATATTATATTTGCAGAAGCCTTGTGAAGCTTTATAAAAATTCTGTCACATATCTTCTATTTTGATAGGGCTATTTTCATTGTGTTTCCAACTCTATTATTTAAAAATTGTCTAGCTCTGTCTCCCAAATACCATTTTCAGGCAATTTCTTCTCCTAATTTGATGAGCATCTCCTCTATCTCTCTCTTTTTACATAGCTCTGTTCAAATTTTCTAAGAGGTCAACTTAAAGGGCAGAACATGTTCTTTATAACTGGTGTATCCTGGGTTTTCTTGGCTGTTTAAACGACATCAATATATTATCCTTCAGTGATGTTGTATTGACTTTCCATCTGTTGAAGGCTGTAGTCTTATTTGGTCACAGCATTGTTTGTGTGAGCTGGGGGCCAGAGGTCAGCAAGGTCAGGACTTCACCACAATCGCACCGTCTTCGTGTGCCGCATTTCCTCCCTCGCCTATCAGCGTTCTCCAAGGCCTGGCAGCATCGGGCTGGTGAAACAGAGGTGACTGTTAATTCAGGTCGGAGCAAGACTGATCATTGACTGCTGTTTGTCCTGATACCACACAGCAGGATGATGGAAATTTTTTTAGGGCATCCTTGAACTACTTCCCAGAGTTACTACCCTCTGCTGCTACAAGGGCTCCCTCAAGGAGCCCTTTTGTATGATGGCCACAGCAATGCACCGTAGTAAAAAGATCAGGAGCAGTGCACATCTCTGGCAGCCCCACGGTCAGCAGAAGCCCGTGCTGCACCAATGCCTCTCTCAAGGCCAGGAGGAGGTTTACACGGCATGCAGGGGTGCTTGTGCTTTCAGGCTTCCTCAGGCTCCAGGCCCTGTGTGACACGTGGGACACCTGGCTGAGGAGGTTTCAGGTGAGGGGTGTGGGCTGCAGGTACCATCTAGGACGGTAAATCAGTGTTCCCAGCCACACTTCTGGCCAGCAATTTGTCAAGGCAGCTTTTCCACCCTGCATAGGAAAGCTTTTCCTACCTACCCTCAGTGAACACCTGGTTTCTTACAGTGACACTGATCAGGCTAGCAGGGGCCAGATCAACGCTGTCCACATGGCTCTGGTCAGATCCAGCGAGTCCATGGACTTTTATTTTTTGTGAGATATGTTTTGGAAGAAGCAGTAGTGCTGTGAAAAGAGTGTGAATGCTGAAGACACAAGGAAAGAAGAGAAGCCAAACAAGATCACCAGCCCATTCAGTTTGCACAAGAAAAATAACAATAAAGTCTGGGGCCACAAACTGGTGCTGCAGTGAAGCATCACTTCCAAACTATCAGAAAAGTTGCATTGTTGATCAGACCTGACAGTTTTAGAATGAACAGACAGATGAATACCCCAACATGAAAATACCAGGGACTCCTGAGACCAGTGGAAAGGGCCAGCATTACAGTCAGGTTTCTGAGTTTGCTCACCAGCCATGGCATATCCTTGTATATCAGTGTATAGAGAACCAGCAGACTGGCAGAAACAGAAAAAATTTCAAGTGGAAACTGTTAATGGCACTACTACTCATTAGAATTTTACAGTGAATGACATTTTCCCCCTAAAAACTTTTAAGAAAAAAAGTATTTTGGCAAAAAATAGAAGTGGTAGATCCTGATAGGAAGTCTAGTTCACTTTTTTTCTATTCATTTGTCTACAGTGCCAGATCCTCAAATGTGTTGCATTTCCCATAGAGCATCAAAGCTCTGGGAGAGGATATGGGACAAGATTCAAGTGTTGAAAAGGAGGGGGCACATCTGAGAAGCACAGAAGGACAGAGATTCAAGAAACACCTAAAACTCAACCAAAGAGCCACTGCCCTACTTTGGTTCCTTGACTGAACAGTTTAATAAAACCTGCAATTTTCTACAAAAGTATCTACCAAAAACCACATCCCACAGGCTGCTCCCTTCTAGATACCTTCAGCATTGCCAGTTTCCAGCCTTCTCCATACAGTCCCAAAAGGATCATCATTGATCTTTCAAGAATTTAAGGTCAGAAGTTCATCCAGTCTGCCTCACTGACTACTCCAAAACAAAGAGCCACGCCTGGCCAGGTTTAGCCTACAACTATTCTTGGAGCTGCTTCTTCCTAAAGTGGACCATAAGTATCAGAGCATCCATTCCAGCCACAGAAATGGGCCAGAGGTGGAGCAGCAGAGCACACAGCACTCTGCTTATAGAATCATTTGGGAATCATAGAGTCATTAAGGTTGGAAAACACCTATAATATCACCAAATCCAACTGTTTTGAAGCTGGGTATCTCCCTACAGAGCAAAGGAGACTATTGCTGTGTTCACCATGCCAGAGCCCTCCCGGGGCACGAGCCCCCAGTCCCCTGCTCCACGTCCAGTCTAGGAGCAGCGCAGTTGGGTCCCTAACGCTAGATTTCCTGAGTTATTTCAGGGTCAATGAAGATATTTTCCTTTGTGATAAAATACAGGTTTATAAGATATTCTTCTGGAATATATTTACCCTTTTCACCCCAACCCCCCCAAAAAATGCTTACTGTATTAGTAATACGCTCTACAAACAACTATGGCAAGAAAAAATAACAACAAACAAAATACAAACAAAACTTGAAAAGGTATAGCAGTTTCATCTCAGAAGTTTTCCCTTTTCTGCTTGAACTTGAGGTTTTGATGAAATGCAAATTTAACTGGAAAAAGTTAAATTTCCATTTTAACTGAAAAAAGAACAACCACTTCAGAAGAGAACAAGAGCATTCAGCCAGAACCCTTGAGATTTTTCACTGAAGATTTCAGCACTCTTGTTTTGGGAGTTCATTGTTTCTATGTTGATGAAAAATCTGTGCAAGAATGCTTTCCCCAGTGGGTATTGAAAATTAAAATTAGAAGTTCCTGCTTCTTTTATTGCCTTTTTTTTCTCCTATGAGCCCTTCTCACCCAGGTTTACTATTTTTATATTGAGTCCCAGCTGCTAACTAAGCCTTGGCTTAGTACTCTTACAGCAATGATGAGGCATTTCCATTTCTGATTTCTAGCATATGTTTCACTTAATATAACACTGCCCTTGTGCACCAGTTACCCTGGAATAATGGCTGTGCCAGCAATAGAACAGTGCTATAGTCCCTCGAGAACAACCAGGGCATGAAACCTGTGCCAATATGCAGATGTCACACAGTTAATAGAACAGTGATAGATCCTTGACCTGTACAGAGAGGTATTTTTATAATGTACACAGAAATACATTTAATACTGCAATGAAAGCTTCTTTTTTTGATTTCTTTTAAATGAACTTGTAAAAAAAATCTGCAAAAGAGCCAACAGATAATGACAAAAACCTGAACAATTAATTCTGGGGATGAGGCATCCACAGCCTGAGCTGATTACTTTTTGTTTCTTAGGTCTGTAGCCTGGAGTAGATGATTGCAAAGACCAGGCTCTTGTGCAGGATTTACGGGACTTTATCCTTTTCAAAGAGGGAGAGACCTTTTACTGCAAGACCTGCCTTTTGGAAGGTGTTTTACAACTTCTGCTTTGGGAAACCAGAGCAGAACATCTGAAAAGAGAAAATAAGCAATGGATTTGAAACCACTATTGGACACAATTAGCAATGATTATTTGCTGATGGCTGATACTTTGCACAATACTGTGAGCAGTGTCACAGGAGATTTTATAATGGCTGCATTGTGCAAGATGCTGAGCTTCTTTCATTTCTGGAGATAACAGGTGAGGCCACACCAGTCTCACCAGTGACCTGACTGGGTTCTGCACCACTCAGGCCTCGTGACTCAGACCCATTTTCGCTTTATTGTGGGAAAGAGTTAGCTGAGCAAACCTCTCCAGGGCCTCAAGGTGAAGTTTCCAGCTGCAGCTGAAGCAGTGCATCTCCTTGCCCTGGGACCCAGCCCAGGCAGACTTTGGGAAGGTACAAACTGGAATACTTCCAGTCTTCTGGGTGGTTTGGCTAAATCTGCACACCAGACCTAGCCAGTGAAACCCACCTTAAACCCCAGCTTTTGGCTGGTGTAGGAGCCTTTGAGAACCGGTGTTATCTCCCATCCACACGGAGCAGCAGAGGCAAACACAGGGCTGGGAGAACTTGCAGAAGGAGCAGCTTTCCCTGCTGCAGGAATAATTGTTTCTGCTTCCAGCTAAGTCAGAAGTCAAAAAGAAATTCTGTCCAGGAGATAAACAGTGCATTACATAAGACTTCATAAAAAGTAAATTGTCATCAGATTTATTGCAGTTAGGAAAAGGTTCTTCTGTCTGTTGGCGTAAAATATGTACTAGGTTTTAAGAGGCTAGTGAGAATGAATGAAAGAGTATATTTGGAGTTCAGTGTCTAAGGCTTTCTATGCAGGGACCTGTCAAGCTTTTACAGCAGAAATGTTTTAAAATATTTTTTAAAAGTCATAAAATTGTATAATGTATAACTGAGAAGCATCAGGTCTTGATCAATTTTGCTTGTATGTGCAGTATTAAAACAAAACAATAAAATCAGATTTAATATTCCACAGTGGATTCTGATCACTGGCTGTTTGTTTTCCTCTCCAGGCTGGAGAGAAAGCTAAAATATCAAAGTTCTTTCCAGAATTTAAGTTCAAAGATTATTTAAACTATGAAGGATCCTATTTTAACGTCGTTAGAAACAGCTTGCTTCAAGGCTATTTGGCACAACTGCATCAGTTTACAGTCTTTGATGCCTGCTACAAGTGGATGTTTGTGAGTTCATTGCACTTATCCTTTTTGTGGGCTGAGCTTCATACCAAGCATATATCTCCTGTGATGCCTCTATAGGATCAAAACCCAGTCAAAGCAGAAACACCAGTAAAGGAGCCAAGTCTGTGCAGTGGGCAGTGATTTTAGGACACAGACAGACCCAATCTAATAATGTTCAAAACAAGGAGCTTCAGTTTAACAAACTAAATATTTTTACTCAGATCAAAAAAATACCGGTTTAGGGTTGGGGTTTTTATTCCTCATGGATTTTTTTAAATAAATAAATGTTTCCGTACACTATTTTTTTCAGAAACTGTGTGTCCAACCAAAACCAAAATGCACAAGTTCTTACCAATTCTTATGGACAGGGAGACTGCATTTAATCTAAAGGTCATTTTAAAAAACCCACCACTGTACAAACTGATAATCTCAATTCTTTGTCCTTTAAGCTGATACTTTCCCGTAAATCACACAAAAGCCTCAACAGGCAGGAAAGACAATGACTCTTGACTGGAAAGAGAAGGAGGCCAGTCAGTAAACTCAGATCCCAATTAGCCCCAGCTGTAAGCCAGGCAAACTCCTCAATTTAATGGTTCACAGGGGAACACATCCATACAGTAAAAGCTACCAACCAAAAAATTCCATCGCCTTCCCCCAGACTCCCCTACTCCCACAGGTCCTTCAGACAAAAGTCTATTTCCCTCCTTAGCTGTTAAAAATATTTTTAGTGCTCTTCAAATACGGAAGGCAGAAAAGGAAATAAAAAAACAATAGAATTTGACACAAAGGCACCCTTCTCATTAGGACTTTTTAAATAGCATTAGAGCTCATTGAATTTCAGACACTAAAAACATTCCTACTCAATCCAAGGCAAACCAGTCAAATCTAAATCTATCAGATTTTACAAGCAAAGAAATATTGCCAAGTTCTAATATTTCCCCTGCATTCAATGTCAGAATGGGATACGGAGTCTCTTCCAAACTCCAGATTCCCGTTTTTAAAAATCTCTTTTAAATCTACTACTCCACGGTGCTTAAAAAAAAGGCAAAAAACCAAAAAAAACCCCCACACACAACTATACAAAACCAGAGTTAAAAAGGAAGTTAAATCTTGAGAGCAACATCTATTCAGGGTTCTCAGATAAACAGTGTTTTGAGAATGAAGCTGGTTTTAGCACAGCAATCAGCCAGGATTTGAGATTAAAAAGTAGCTAAGACCCTACCAGACAAAGCTTTTGGGCAGATAAAGCTGACTCTGACAATAATAAAGCCCCCAAAGACACAGGCGTGTCTGAATCCCTGGCCAGTCAAGACCAAGCTGCCTCTTCAACCGGGAGAGAGCAGCCAGGGAGCCTGGTGCCACTGAAATCAGTCAGACCGGGCATGGGCTTGAAGCCTAACACGAGATGCTGGTCCCTCCAGTGCTGCTGGGCTGGGTCCCTCCTGCACAAGCACTTGCGTCTCACAGAGATAACTGCAGGGACCTGCAGCCTCAGCCATCTCAAAACAGCCTTGCTAGAAGTTCCAGCTGCTTGCAAAACCTTGGTAGGAGCGGCGTGAGGTGCTGTGGCTGCAAGAGCAGCTGCCTGGTGTGTGTGTGTGTGTGTGTGTGTGTGTGTGTGTGTGTAATACATTTTCATTGAATGGTGGGTGAATAGAAGCTATGAGGAGGAATAAAGTCTCTCGTTAGAGCTCATTTTGTATGGTACAGGATGTCTTGAGGTTTTTATGGGTTTAATATATTCGCTGCTCCTGCTGGATCTCAGCACAGACCTCCAGATGAGAATATCTACTTGAGATGCAGGTTGCACTACAACTCATTTATAATGAATATAACAACTTGTGAAGTGGATTTAGAAGTCATTGAGTTATAGATTATTTGGGTAAACGGGGCACAAGCACTGCAGCAAGAAACCCATTTAAATATTAAGGAAAGCTATAAACTGAGAAAAGAACGGATGACAGGGTAATATCATGTCAGAACATGCCCTCCAGAGAGGGACCTCTACTGTGTATTGATCTGAAAGAGCTCCAGAAATCATTTTGCAAACCCATAAAGCTCAGCACTAAATGCAGAAAGGTGAGCTGCAAAGGCCAGCAGAGAGATGGGATACACAAGTTGGACCAAACCCTGCCAGCCTCATCTCATGAGTAATTTCTCTCCCCTCGTCTGTAGCACACTCACCAACCCAGTGTTAATCAGTGAGCAGGAGTGGAAGAGTCACTCCCTTGGACTGAACAGATATTTCTGGGAGGATTTTCACCCTCTGTGTATCAATTCTGTTACTGTCCACAGTCACCTTCCTTGGTCTAAACGACCACATTTCTGGAGAGGTAAGAAGGTGTTTTGTAGGCATCTCACAACCAAGGGTGCAACTGGCAAGGAATAAGGATCACAGGGTAAAACCCTCTGCTGGAAATGCCATGTCCAAGGCAAATCCTGGGCTATAAACTGGCAGCTGGACCAAGCACAGAGTTTTATACTTGCTACAGCCATTTGGGATGCTACTAAGATAAGGGGGAAGTCTTACTGATTTCCATATAACCCCAGGGGCACGAGTAGTGGTCACTGCCCAACACTGCACCGTGCTGAGAGCTTTTGGAGAAATGCTGAGCACTCTCAGCCTGCTGAAACTGTTCAACTTGAGGTTGCTCCAGAGCCACACAGCAAAACAGAGTCTGATACTCACAGCCAGAAAACTATGAAGGGCTTCATGCCCAGCAATTGAAATGTGTAACCTGAATTGGGTCATTGCCAGTGGTCGCCATGGCTTGCTGCAGCACTTACCAAATCAAGATGTACCTGCCCAGAGGAGGGCTGCAAAATCAGGCTCTGGCAGAGGACTGGATAGCAGAAGCCCGTACAGAACAGCCAGGGAAGGAAAAATTAATTATAACAGCTACTCATCCAAATATTCCCATATCGTAAACAACAAACAGGGTTTTCAGACTTGCCTGGTGCCCTGCTTAGTTCAGAAAAAATTCATTAAAGTTTCAGAGACCCTCCTGAACCCGGCATTGTTCCTCCCTGCTGCATCAAACACATAGCACAGCCAGGTGATGTTGTGTGATTCAGCAGGAAGAGCTCAGCAAGAGAGGTGAGCACCAGCCAATTCAAGGACACATAGCTCCTGAAAAACAAGAGGTTCCTGTTTGGCAGGCAATTTGCAATACAAAATCACTGTTACAGTCACTTGTTTGTCCTCTTCCCTCCCTCCTGCCCTTGCTTAGAGAATGCTCTCCTATTTTTTGCCACATCAGGGAAAACACTGCATCTGGCTGATGGGCCAGAAGCACCCGGCACCACTTACACGAGGCTGGCAGTGGCTTTTAGCATGAAAACTGAAGCATGCTCCAAGGATGATGGAGGTCTCTACCCAACTTAAAAAATGCTGAGGAGCAAAATTCAGGGAGAAGTGCAGGAAACTGTGAAGGTGTGAACAGTTGTTCAGTGAGCACAAAGAGAAACACGGTCCCGGCAAGAGGGGGCTGGGGAGAATGAATGAACTCAGTCTCAGTATTACACCCAGTCTTATCCAATTTATAGCAGGACATTATAACCGGTAATAATAATCTAATGGGAGGGCATAGCTGGCACTTCTGAAACCCTTGGATCTGAAGGTCACTCATTTTACCATCGAGACAATCTTTTAAAAGCCCCGTTGGCGTGAAGCATTAACGGGAGGTGATCAAGGCTTTTAATCTAAAGCCTTTTATCCACAGACTGCCGCATCACGCACCTGAACACCGGGATGCATCACTGAGTACACACGGCGTGGTCCCGGCCCCGGAATCAAAGTGATCCAGGAGGGAGCTCCACACCACATCACTCCTTGCGGGCTGCCATCTGCGGCGGCGGCCGGCGGAGCGGCGCAGAGGCAAATTCCTGCGCACAGAGTTCCACCCAGAGCGTCTGCCGCTCCAGCACCCGGGTCAGGCTGCGCTGGAGGCACCGCGCCAGAGGGGGTGGCTTTTCTTAGGGCCAGGCCTCTCCTACAGCAATTAGTGGCAAAGCCTAATAACAGGATTAATTAGGATATTGCCAGAAGAGACTAATTGTCTACTGCAAAACTGGCTCTTTAACCCGTTTCTTGGCTGAAAGCTTCTCAGTGACCTGTGTGAGAGCTCTGCAAGCCAAATGCAGGCATAGACATGGAATGAAGGTGAGAAGGGAAAAGCATGGTAAGGGGCTGTGAAGGGAGAGAGGGAAAAGCTCTCCATTCATAGGGCTTCTTTATAAAGTATGTGGACAATGTCCCACTGAACCTTGCTGATTAAACACACACAAGTACAACACCAATGAGTGACAAAGTTCCTTCTCTGATAACATTTCATGAGTTCCAGAACTCACAATTTCCTAATGCATGTAAGTGAGCAATTTCTTTTTAATCATCACTGAAGAACAACAAAATGGGACCCCTATTTTTCCCTCAGCTGTTACACTGATTCCTTTCAGGCCAGAATTAGAAACATGTTAAATACAACTAATCTGATGGCTTGCATTCTGTGTTTTATCTTTACAGCCACTTTAGCAGGAAACACATTACTGCCTTATTAAAAAAAAAATCATTGCTTTCTGCAGGACTTTTTGCATGTACAGAAGCAGAGATGTGTATACACAAACCGAATTTACCTCACTCTTACACTTTATAAAAGTCTAGGGATTGAAAATCATACTGCATTTTAGCAATGTGAACTACTGGATATTTCCTTTCCCCAAGAAAATAAGAATGAGGTATTCAGTTAGAGTTACATCCTGAAAATCTGGTCCTTAGTATTTTGCTGTTGCCCTGGGGTTGTGAATTAGAGATGTCCTAAAACAGTAATACAATTCCACAGTACATCCATCTCAGTCCTGCCTGGGACTGCATGGGAAAAACACACTCCAGTGCCATACAGATCTGTGAAGGTTTTCAGAAACATTCCTCATCCTAAGCTGTGGCAAGACGCCAGCACTTCAAACATTTTTGGTTACAGTGAAATCCCCCAGGACCACAATTTGGAAACATCAAAGCTCAACATGCTGCCCAGCATTCTCCAGCTGCTGGTCTGGCACCCAACAATGAAACCGTAGCTGCTGAGGATTAAAACTGGCATGGTTCCTCTCTCACCTATTCCTTGAAAACAGTTCAAAATCCATTGCTGCTGCTTCTTCAAAGGCCTGTACCTCTGAAAAGCACATTGCAATCCACAAGTGTGAATCAATGTCTTTGAATTTTGGTGACTCTGCCTTTTAGGGTGCTTAATCCCACCTGGGACTCACGGCTCAGCAGCAGATAAGACGCCGCCAGACAGGTGATCTGTCAAGAAGCTATCAGGAGTTCCTTAGATGAGCCTAATCTTGAGAAAGACCTTCAAGAAAAGTCCAGGCCCTTGAGGAAATACGATTAGTCACCAACAGCTCGTTCCCATCCTTGTCTCGCCCACACCAAGCGACTGCAGTGAATCCACCAGCGGGAATTGCACGCTATCCAGTTTCCTGGTATTGCGCCACTGCAAAGAGCTCAGGTCACATTAATTGCTGCTTAATGTTCATTGTCCACAGCTTTTAGCAGCAGGTTTTTTCTTACCAGGTGCCTCCAGCTTCCCTGGAGAGAGAACCTGTGGTAGCAGCTCAGCTGTGACAGTCAGCTGTGACATGGAGGAAGTTCTAATCCAGGACAAGGCAGAGAAGGGGAAACGACAAGCAGAAAACAGCAGCAGAAACTGGTAAGAGCTCAGTGTGAGAGGGAAGCATCTGGAACAGTCATGAGAAAATTCTTCCAAATGGCTGGGAGTTGTCATTCCCTCCTAAGGGACCCATGATAAAGGAACTGTGTGTAAGGGCAGCACTCACCCTGGCTGCCAGCATGCAGAATCATCTTTTAGGAGAAATTCTCTTTCAGACTTGGGAGAGAGAACTTGCCAGTCTCCATGCCCAAGCCTGACACTAGGACCTGATTCCCTGGCTCACAGGGAGGCTGCTGAATAAATAGGGAATTCTCGCTCCATCACCTGAGCAATGAGGCTTCCCAGCAGGCTGAGCAATTGCTCTTAATCCTGACAAGCCAATTGCTAACCATTCCTCACCATGAAAGTTTTGTTAACACTGCACATTTGGGATACTGGATAATCACATGTTCTCTCTCCCTTTAATTCCCTCTTTCACTTATCCATGTCAATATTTCATTGAGTTAAAGTAGTTACTCTATTCTCCTTCACCTTTTCCCCTCAGTATGATTTTATTAAAATGATTTATTTGTTTATTCCAGTAAAATTTTCCCCCATTCTGCAGCCAGACAAGAAGGAGAAAAGTTTAATTTAGAAAGATTTGAAATTCATGAAATAGGTGACAGCTGAGAAAAGACTGGCATGTTAAATCATTCAACTTCACAAACACCCTACTCTCATTTAGGCTTGACAGATGTAAATGCCAGCCAGGTACTACCTACTAGTAATGCTATCTTTACTTGAATTAAGCAAGTACATAATACAAAATCCTTTTCATGTATGTTAGCCATCTGCGGAAGAGTGGATCTCTAGCTGCTTTTTCCCCCCAGTTTTTCATTTATGTCATGTACAGTGGTGGGAGGACAGGCTTAACACTTTCTTCAGGTTAAATAACTAAGAGATCATCAAATGTGCCTAAATCATGTCACAACTTCTGCCAGTGTCCTGTCCTGAATAACATATGTTTTTTTATGCAACCATGAATCAAAAATACTGACTAGGCCTGCAGTAACTGCAGTGATGAGATAGCAGGATAAGGGCAATCTATAAGAAAGCCAGTCTTCATAAATGTAGGCAGTACAAAAATGCCTACCAGACAAAATAAGAAACGGAAGGATTTTATCCATTTCGAAACCAGGCAAAATACCACATTCAATGCCAGACTGAAATTCAGACTGAACAGGAGGTTTCAAACCACTTGCCAGGTCCACCAAGAAGCAACACCTTCTGCTCCACATAGCAGACTCCTGGTTATATTGGCAGGTGCAGAGAGATCTGCTTCGGGCATGGCACTGAGGTCGTGGCGCCAGTTTACTGAAGGTCACCCTGAACACAATATACTCCAGAGACTTGGCTTATCTCAGCAGAAAATTGCAGGGGGTGGAAGGATGGGATGGTGATAGCCTTCAAATAAAAAGATCCCCATGTCTGAATTTTTTCACTAAAGATTTTCTATCAGGAGAATTCCCAGCTGCAGTCTGAGAGCAGTGGCTGCCCCTTGCTCACAGAGTGATTCACTCAAACAAGAGGCTTACAGACCATGATATTTTCTTGTTCAGCATGTGAATGCCAAGCAAATACTCAGTCAAAACAGGTTGTTCTAGAGGTGGGAAATTAGATTATTGCAGTGCTCACCTCTTTGTGGATGATGCCTTGCATTGGGATGAGGGAATGGGAGCTTGTGAAAAATGCCTTACATTGGGAGGAGGTAACAGAACCTCTTCCCGTTTCTATATTGTCCAGACAAAAATGCAGGGACAAGGGATTCAGCAGTGAAAAAACAGGTAGCACTTTCTGTCTGACACAAGGGGTTCCTGCCACTGTGACAGTCCCCATGCCGAAGGAGGAAATCTTGGACATCCACCCTGGGGGACCCAGGATTTGTCAGGATGTGAGCCTTTCTGTGCCAGGCACCGTGCAGCTTATAGCATACATAAAACCAGCCCATACCCTGAAACATTTGTAGAGTGTTTAAGATGCCATCATTAAGTAATTAAGTAGCAAGAGCGGGAAAGGCATAGACAGGTCAGGAGCCTGGGTTTGCTGTCTGGAGTGAAACTGCCCCACCCAGTCACCTCACACCAAAACCTTTATCTCCCACCTCGCTCCCTTCTTCAGCCCCACGTGCCTGGTGAAACCAGTTAGCCTGTTTAAGGCTAACAAAGAGACCCTTTCCCCGTCATATCAGATCACTCAAAGTGCTTAGGAGAGAGAAAACAGATCCCCAGGTCTGCACCGAATTTTCATTCTGATTCTCCCTGTACTACCTCGTCTGGGAAAAAAATCCTGGGATTTGGCATAGGTAAATGCTTCCTAAAAACCCCAAGGACCTCAGGATATGTCCTAGGGATGACAGAAACTTGTGGCATATACCAGTGGGCAGATCCAGTTCTCTGTCTTTAGCTCTATCTGCAGTGGTGCAGTTTTAATAGAATGGTTCAAGCTCCTTCTCAAGGCATACACTGAAAACAAGAGCTGAGTTCAACTCCTGTTAATTATCTCTTAATAATCACTCACTGGTGGAATGTCCCAATGTTTCAGGTATCTCCCCAGAAATTTCAGGAAGAAAACAAGACACTTGCTTTCTCTACTTTCTTGTTAATTCAAATCAGTCACTTGCTTTTCTGAGGTGGCTCATCTCTGCTGTTCTGTGTGTAAGAGAAACTCTTGTAAAGGGGCAGAAAGAGGCTTGATGTGTCCTGAGAACTGCAGGTAGTTTCCACACTGCCAAGCACAGCCAAAAACCTTGAGGGCTGTTATTGGGAGGACAGCAGGTTTATGCCTACAGCAAGCTGTGGCAGCTCCATCCCAGGAACCTCAGAGATGGCAAGACTGAGCCAAGATAAAAATCTGCTCAAGAGAAATGTATGTCAGAGCAGCAGCTCCAGTGTTGTGAGCTCCACACAGGCAAGTAGGGCAGCGACCAAGTCCAAAATCCCCTGCACCACCCATCCAAATGTCCTGACGGGACAGGTGACAGTGTCTAGAAAAATTATGGCTGTAGCAAGTAAGAGCAAATGTTAGTGTGCTAGACACTGTACATGAACATCTTCAACAAAAATTCTGGATATATAGGTTGTAAAACTGTATATAGGATATTAAATACTTAGAACACCAAATTCTGCACTAGAGTTCCCCTTAGACTGCTGAACTGTGTCAGTTCCACTGTGTTTCAGACACACTCAGATGCGAGCTCAGGCTGGGATGTTTCCCTCCTACTCGGCAGCGTAGCCTATCCTCCGGGAAGAGTTCAGAGAGAGGTATTCCTCACTGCAGGGAAAACAGCAGCGCATTTTATACCTACCTCTAAATAACCCTGACAGTCTTTTGGAAAAAAAGGATTTGGTTTTCTTTGGCAGCAACGTCTCCTGCACAGCCAGATGCTTTCTGTGCCCACGCCAGCGGGCTCAGCCCAGCCCAAAATCTGTCAGGGTCTCTGACAGAAGCAAACACCAAAGAACAGCTCTTCACTTCTCCTGGAGATGCACAGAAAAATCCCTACCTCTCTGTGATGCAAATCTCCACACCTTTCACACGCCCTCCTCTCCAATACTGTCCCTGTGCTCAGCTGCCACCAAATCTGACTGATGAAAGGTGGCAGCTCTATTATATTAATTCCCTCCAGAAAACAGGAAAAAAGGCTCACACGCTTTTCATATCAAACACGTAGCACATTTCAGAGTTTCTCTGCATGCTCTGGCTTCTCTTCTGCACGAAACGTGGCCATCAAGGGGAGTGCTCCCCAGACTGGGGGATGCTCTTGTCAAACAAATGGCAGATTTTCACTTATTGCTATTCTCTTATTAGGCACACATGCAAGATTAAGTATGCTCATGCTTTCTTTGGCTGATCCAGTACGATAGCTGCCTGCAACTGCTCCAGTCTAATGGACCCAAGTCCTGCCGGGGTGGCCTGAGAGGTGTGTTTGTAGAAGACAGCCTTAGTGCTCCAGTACATGAACTCATACCACAGGCACAGTCCTAACAGAAAATTAACAAAAGCCATGTCCCCAAATTTTCCCAAAGTAGGAATCTTTTATATACAAATTGTCACTCTGTATAAACTCAAATTAAAACACCTCCTGTAACTGCATCTTTTTTTTAATGACAGCCTGCTTTCATCCTCATAATCCACTGCCCATCATACCACTATGGATGGATTTTACAGCTTAAACACCATCTTGATATCAGATAATTGCACCAACCTGTGAAAAGTTTCTCCTCATCACAGTAATTCCCAACAAACACTGTCATTTGATCATCTGTACCTCAGGTCTTTTTCTTTAGCTCCTTTTTACAAAGCCTGTGCTATGGTTTGTCCCAATACTGCACCCTGAGTGCTGGCAAAACCCCTTTGCCACAAGACTAACCACAAGGAAAGGATCTGGACCAAAGAACCCATTTTCCCTGATGAAAAGGTTATTTACTGACAACATTCACAATTTAGTCAAGCCAAAACACACCAAGGGAGACAGTTGTCTCTAGTGTCTTTAGGATTTAGTGCTTTCCCAGCACTACGCTTGCTTCCTAAGCAAGGCAGCTCACTCACCCCTCTGCCCTAGACTGGGTCTTTCTTGGAGGGCATCCTGAAGCTCAGAGCCATCTTTTTAGCATCTTCCCCAAGTTTCTGACCAAGCCCTCTGTCTCCAGAACAAGCTCAGCCCCAGCAGAAGCAAAGCAAATGTCCCCAGGACACCCAACCCACGTCAGAAAACTGGCCCGGGCAGCTGGCTTTGTAATGAGCACAAATCAGTCAGAAAAGCTGAAAACACTTGACCGTTGTCTTCTCCACTCGTGTATAAAGGAAGAAGCAAAGCTCCCAGACTCCGGTCGCAGCCTGAGGACTCGGAGGCACAGCGGGTCCCAGACGAGCCCCAGCGAACACAAGGCAGCAGGATACGGAAACTTCCCTTGGCAGCCAGACATGCCTTTTACAAAAGCAGGGGAACTAACTGCATTTTGCCACTCCTCAGTTTTGGGCCAGTTCCCAAAGGCTCTTTGTGCCGCGCCGGGCGGAGGAAGCCGACCACCCCGAGGAACAAAGGGCTGGGGGACAGCCCCGGCTTCGGGCTGGTGCCGCTCTCCTTGGCAGCAGACTCTTCCCTGAAAATCCCTACCAAGCCTTTTCCTTTAAGACTTTGTCCAAAATCCTATGCAATTTAGGGACTGCACACCATTCAATGGCCTCGGAGCCAGACCCTCCTTTGCACTACTCTACTGGCCACAGCAGTAGGGAATGGCTTTACAGCAATTCCTGGGAAACTGAGAGGAAAAGCAATGGGTGGCCAGACACGCATCACCTCCTTCGCACAGTTTTCTGGTACAGGGTCCAGCCCTGCTGCTGGATGTAGGAGTCGGACTCTGACAGAGGAGGATTATTTTGAAATCTAACAATGAAAGACTGTTCTTCTCGTTACAAAGTGAAAAAGAGAGTGAGAGAGGGAAAGTCCCTTCTGCAGTAGTTTCTCAGGCGCGAGAGAGAATATGAACAGGTTTTGCAGGAGCAAAAGGGGAATTGGGGTGACCCCATTACTCTCCTACAATACTTTGCTGTGGAGAACAGCTGCACATTTAAAGAGTGATTAAAGTGGATGCACATGCAGACATGCACACTTATTCAGCACTGCTCCTTGGGGCACTGCAGCCACAAGTCCCACAGAGCGGTGTCTCTCCCTCCCAGCACGGCCCCCACACCCAGATGGGCTGGTTTGGGGAGCTTCAGAGGTCCCCAAGCACACAGGAAAGTAGGACTCACCAAAATGAGCAGTGTGTGTCTCTCTCTGTGTCAGACCATATTTCTAGTTTCCCCTCCCCGGCACAGTAACACCTCCCAGCCCACCAAAGTAGTCCTTTGAGTGTGTCAGTGAGACCAAAAACCTAGAAAAGGACAAGGGGAACTCATTAAGTTGTTTTTACAGCAAGGCAGGACTCTCCCAAGTAACTGCACATGGCCAAAATGGCCAGTCAAAGAACAGCCTTCAACCATTACCCATGTCTGCTGGCCTCAGAGGAGTGAGAAAATCTCAGCATTTTTGGATGACAAACTGGAACATAACTGGAACATCTGCATCTAAGTTGAGCACAGAAGGCAGTGTGGGTGAGCAGAGGACACAGAAGCACTTGGGGACAAATGCTTTCTGCCATGGCTCCAGCACTGCTGTACCTCACAGCCACTTCTATTCCCAGGCTCCTCCATCCCGGCTCGCCGTAGCAGGGCAGTGTGTGCACAGGGTATTGCTGGAAGCTGGGAATGACCTCCGCTGGGGCGGGTGCTCACACAAATTTACTGGTTCAGGAAACTCATCCGCCAGTGGGTTTACTGAGGAAGAAGCTACCACACACTCAGGTCATCCAAACTCCTTTGTCAGGCCACTGCAGCACCACCTGTCCTACCAACCCCAAATCTAAAAACCACAGAAAAAAGTGTATTGACTGCCACAAAAGCAGGAGGCCAGTAAAGTCATGCACTATGGACAGTGCACTTTGCATTTGGGAGGTTATTTCCTTGCTCCTGGGGAGATGTGGCTCTGCTGGGGATGGGGATTTTCTCCCCGTCACCCTCCTGTCCCAGGCCACACAGCCACACCAGGCAGTGGTAATGGAGGGGTGAGACTTTGCCGCCCTCTCTGGGAAACCTGGATCTGATATATTCAGTGTATCCTCTCTGTTTTCTGTGTTAGGTGCCTGGCATTAGTCTGCATTAGGAGCAGCAGTTCAGCCGCTCACTTGGAAGAAGTGGGGAAGACCAGGATGGTGGTTTTTCCACAGCTGAGAGATCCCACATGCCCGAGGAATTTCTCTCTCTTGCTCTATTAGTAGCAGTAGGAGTGAGTGATGGGGGCAAACCTGTTATCACATTACAGCCTCAAGTGCCTGTGCTCCTCTCCCCGCTTTCCCACTGGATGAGAAGTGTAAACACCTCTGCCTCACACCCCGAGCCCCGGCACATGGAGACCAGCAGCTCCACCGTGGAGGTGGCCAAGGAGACGCTGCAGCGGGGTTTGGGTTTCCTGCCAAGGGAGCGCAGGGACAACCCAGCACACTGAAAAATGATCTGAGGGGCTGCGCTTCGAACTCCCCCTGCTCTGTCTCTGTCAACTCATTCCTCATCCAGCTGCTATGAAAGCACTCCTGGCGTGCTCAGAGGTTATGTACTATGACTTGGCTGTTTGCCAATTCAGTGAGGCTTTTTTTAATATTAAGGCCTTAAAACTCCTGATAGAACTGAGTCCTATAGCACAAACCTTCATTGCTACAGCTTAGCTGCCAAAACATTGCATCAGCCATCACAATAGCCTGGCACCAACTAAAGAAATACAAAAATACAACGTCTTCTCCTTGTGCTCAGCTCACAGCACAGATGTCAAAGTCATCGATGGTTGGAGCTGCTTGGAGATTTTGGGATGAGACTGAAGTTTTGTCAAAACATTCAAGCTCCTGGAACAGGAATTGTTTTATTCAAAGCCTCTCTAGTCTGATAAATATTAGCTGGGTGCAAGGCAGAGGTTTCCAGTAGGTCAGCAATGAGAACTGGGACCAGTTCAAGAGCAGGTGATGAATGCAGGCAAAAGTGCAGGGCCCCAAACAGCTGTATAATGTCATTGCAATGCTGGCCACCATCCTGATAACAAAGCTGCTTTGCTGAGCAGCTGCATGGTCTAGGGACATCCACTTTGCCAGAAAAATGGGAATATTTTACTGATGTTCATAGTGAGATCAAAAGCAGACATACAGAAACCAATATTTCTGGCCAAAGAGACAGCCTAGTTTCCAGACAACTGTCTTCATGATCTCAGATCCAACTCTCTGCCTCCAGTCTCCTTGCATTCCCTACATCCTCACTCAGACATCTCACCTTCATGAGGATTAATTTTCCTTTGGCTTCCACACTACTCTTCTGTCCTGTTTCTACTCATACCTCTCTCACAATCTCTCTGAAGACCCTCCTCACCTCCTTAGTCTCCTGATGAGAGGACTCTGCTCCCAACGCTGCCTCCTCCCGTTGCTTCCAAGGCCACTCCCATCCCAGACACAAGTTCAGCCAACCCATACATGCAGGTGGCTCCTGGTTCAACCCTGACTCCAGACTGCTTAAAGCCATGCACTGTCCTTCAGTTGTGAGCTTAGACCACGTCACTGAGACAGACTCGAGCCTCCCTCTTCTTTCCACATCAGAGCCAGCAAGATCACCTTTCCAGGGGCATCTCTAGTTATAGATTTACAGGATCAGCACTGCTAAGCTGAACCTTCCAGGTTCAGTCCTAATACCACTACTCAAACATTCTGAACAGCCAAGAACCTGGCCAGATTCCCAGCTTCTCAGTTACTGCTGCATCATCTCTTCTGTCACTCACAAATGCAATCCTCTCCCTTTCATAGCCATTCTGAACGCTGCTGCAGAGACCCACCATTTGCACCTCTGTACCCTCAAAAACTCACCCCAGAGCACCAACCCCAACACAATCCACTTTCTTTTCTTTTCCACCCACTCTCTCCACTACCTTTTATTCCTGGGCCAAGAGACCACCTCCTAAGAGCTCAGCCTGAGATACGATTTTCCACAGCCACTCTTTCAGACAGGTACCCTGATGATTTACACATCTGAGCTGGTCCTTCAAGTTCCTTTTTGCTGCAACACCTCCAAGAATCTGGATGCTCCATAAGCTTTGCTAAGGTGCCACCACAGCTTTCTCTGCTGGCTGGCATCATGGCACTGATTCTTTCTGTGGCCTCATCTGTCTGTCCCCACCCACTGTTGCTAACCCTGTATTTAGACTGCAAACTCTGAGCTGCACCTGACACCACCAAGTCCTGAGTTACAAAGAGAGACTGATAATAATAACATCATACACCCATCCCGACTGCTGGACTTAACTCAGTTTTTGAAAATCTTTAAGGCACCTTGTATTTTATCAGTTCCATTCACTCCCTGAAGCACTTTAGCCTGATCACATCACTGTTGCTCACTTCTCCTGTCCCGGTGCAGCTTCCTGGAGCCCATCAGCAGTGGTATCACAGCAGAAACTGTGGCCATACCGGTCTGCACTGCACTCAAAGCATGGAGAGGCAAAGATCCTGTACCCTGTTAGCAGTTCCCAAGTATCCAAGAAAGTTCCTACGTGGGAACCCAGCCAGCTGCCTTGTCCTACTTGAGAAAGGTGTTATTGTACTACAGCTGAAGTAACATTTTATGGGCTTTGATGGTGTGCTGGGCATGGAGTTCCATGAGTCACCACACTTGCAGTGTTGTCATTCCTGGGCAGGAAATCATTCGGACACTGCTTTAGGCTGTGTCCAAAACACTGTTGCTCATATTTATGATGCACAGCGTGTTAGTACCACAATATCAGGCATTTCTCAATGCACACAGAATTGAGCAGAGACCAAGCTCTAAACTGATTTTTTTACGGTTGGCACTAGATCCGATTTTGATCTTGCCAAGCTGTCCAAGCTCAGGATTGGCCAGTGGCTGTCTCTCATTTTGGGGCCAGGAAGGCCAGAGGTAGCTGTTCGTTCTGCTTTTGCATGGCCAACCCAGCTGCTTCCTGCTCCATACACTCACCATCAGACACGGCCAGTTTGGTTTCTGTGGGACCCGCAGTGGCAGGAATTGGTCTGGAGGATCACTGGGGATGGCTGTAAGGGCTACACCGTGCTGTGATCCCTGCTCCTCATGGGAACACGCCAGCAGGCACTGCAGTGCAGAGCTGCACCAGGCAGAGCATTTTTTCCTACTGAGCAGGTCCTGGCCCTCAGCATGACCCATCTTTCCTAATTCCAGGACCAGGCTAATGTTGCTGTGCAGCCCTGTGCCAAACAGCCCTGTTACCCTGCTCAAAGGCACCTGGTGAGTTCTGATTCAGATCAGTTTGTCTGATGCAGACGTGCTCTCAGCCATGATCCTGCCTGGAAGCACTTTCAATGACATCAGTTAGACAAGCAAATATGAATTTGGGTCACCTCTGCCTACAGTTTTTTTCCCCATCCCAAATGCCCTTCTTCTCTCCCTGTCTCAGTCTCAAGGACTCTCCCTCCTTGTTATATTAGCAGGACAGGGAGTGATGGAACTGCCAAGCTGGGTATGTACCTTGGCTGCATCCTGACCTTGTGCTGGAATGAAACTTATTTATCCAACTTCCTACAACACCCATGTTTCCACCAGAAAAAGCCATCCAGACATGGAAAATTGATTTACAAGTCCAAAAACCAAGTTTGTTTCCTGGGCAGGGTAGTTTGCCTTAGCTCTAACAGGGCTGCCTGCTAGACCACAACAGAATGACAGTGAAAGCTGTGCCCTTAGAGTGGCCAGCAACCACCACCTCCAGCAAATCCACACAGACGTGTACCAGAAATAAACAAATAGTGCCAAAAGACACATTAACCTGCTTCTAATTGGGAGAGCTGCAGAATGGAAAAACTTGTGAGAAGCATTAGAAGTAGAGCAGAGCAGAAAAAATGCCTTCTCCAGACACATTTTGGAAATAATTCTGTTAATAAGGAACCCATGTACTTGTACAAGAAGAGAATCTCTGTCATATTATTCCCCAGCACCTGATGCACAGAACAGCAAAGAGCCTCCTGTATAAGCAACAACCCTGCCCAGACCATTTTTAGATCATGAAGTTGTTGCTGCTTCTGAGCCTGTATTTCAAAGCAGCTAGGAAAAACAAGGTTCACTCAAACGTACGTGAAGAGAGAGTAAACTGCCTAGGAAGCCAAAAAATAAAGTTCAAGCAAAGGAAAATATTTTATGAGTTTTCTTGTAAAAAGAAACTTGCATGGATGGAGGAAACAATCTGGTATTTAGCTGAAAGGCAGCACCAGATAAATGAAAGAGTCCCATAAAGGTATCATCCAAAGAGAAACTGGACTACAGAAGATTGATAAATCACCTCAGAGAAATTAGCTGGGGTGCAAACAAACAGACTCACTGAAAGGAGAACAGCATTTGAGTGTGAAAGAAAAAGCCCCTGCACTCCTCAGACTTCCAGACAAGAGCAGGGTGTGCAGCCAGCTCACAAGCAGAGGACATGACCACGACCAGACTCGGGGACACTGAGAGCAGGGCCCACATGTACTTCCATATCTGAGGAAAATTTGCTGCTGTAATCAGTGGGACCCAAAATCTGACAATGACAACCTGGTGGGTGTGCAAAGACAGGGCCGAGAGCTTCCTTTGGGTTTCACAGTAAAGACCCAAAGAAAGCATTGCACAGCAGCTTTCATCCAGCTACTGCTCGGAAACTACCCACAGCTGGCAACACGGCTTCTCCGCCAGGACAGACTGAGATGACCCTTTTATAAAATATTGTCAACATGCATCAACAGCCCTTCAGATCCCCCGGGGCCTTCTGCAAACACATTAAGGCTGGACAAAGTATGCAAGGTAGATCTCCAACCTCCCATCTGCCCACCAATACTCCATCAGATGCTTTCTGCCACATCCAGATAACATCTCTCCTTTATCAGGTTTTGCGAGTGTTTCCCCCTTTTTACTGGAAAGGGAAGGAAGTCCAGCCTGTCCCTGCTACTCTGAAGCTGACTTTCAGAAATACAATAGTTTTGTCTCAAATCTCCTCAATGTATTATATCAATTCACCTCCACTGCCATAAACCGTGTGAATAGACCTCGGTGTGTGGGAGACGGACGAATACAGAAGGAGCAATTCTCAGGCTATGAAAGGAAAAGGGTTGGAAAGCTCCCAAAAAAAGGTCTCATGCAGGTCACTACAGGAGGCTCAGCTTTGCACCACTGTGGGAGGAAGCAGCTTCATGTTACTGGTAGGTGAGGTGTGTGAAAGAACAATAAAATGCTTCAGCTGTGGGACACTTCAGGTTACACTTGAACGTTTCATGTCGCACCTAAATTAGCACACGTCAGAAGTGACATTTGCAATGGCAGTAATGCCACTGGGCTGCTGCAACAAAAGCACAGGGTTTTATTACACAGGATTTTATGAAGCTCTCGCTTACAGAGAGGCCCCTTTACGCCTGTCTGGCACTGGAGAATGGCCTTACAGTGGGCACAAACAACATCACATTCATCTTCGTGCCCTCCACACTGGCAGAGGGCTGCAAAGGGGCCCTGTAGCAAAAACAAGACCTTGGTCCAACCTATTGTCTTAAGGAATTATATAGCCTAAGTTGCCACGGTACTTATTTTCTTCCATAAAAACCTAGGTTCAGAGGATGGTTTCATAAGAAACAAAACTTTAGTATGTATAAGCTGTAAGACACTATGACAGTCTTCCCATTGGGTCATCACAAAAACTTCCATCCCATGATGCAGCTTTGCTTTGTTAGCATTTTTTTAACATTGCTGATGAATCCATAGAGCACCTTCCAGATGTGCAGTTTGGTTTTTCAGTTTAGGGGCATCAGCACAGGTGGACTCTTCTTTTCCAGCTGAACTTGTTCTTCTCCAAATTCAGAAAAATAAAATATATATACATCTAGATAAATAAATGCAGTAGTCTTCCCTGAGCTTAGGGCATCTCACATCTAGGTTACTGCTGAAAAATTAGTCGCATTCATTTACAGCCAATTTCTGCTTTCCCCAAAACTTCAGTGGGAGCCCAGTCTCCTGCCACCACCCCCAAACTGCCCTTCCTTCCAGGCAGCACACTCTGCTTATGGGTAGGGCATATTGCCGCAGGCAGAGAAAATGTTTTTAGCGTAGCTCCCCCTCCCTCCATGCTCTCCTGCATCCCCAGGAGTGCTGCTGCCAGACTCTGCCTTCAGATCCGTGAGGATCCCAGGAGCAGGACGGGGCACCGAGCGTCTGGCTCGCAGAGGGAGCCCCGAACGCCGCAGGTTTGCACCAACGCTCGGCAGCCTGTGGTCAGGAACTAGGTTAGCATTGATTGGGGCAGGCTGGCGGGAGCATCCTTTGCTTTAGCCATAGACAGGCCGGTCACATGAGGAACAGCTGGAGCGCACACAGAGCCTTCTTTAATTAAAGCGCTACTCACCATTTTTCTGGCAGCGCTCCCAGAAAAGCAATAAAATGGCAGCAGAGAAAACAAATACTACATAACACACTTCCACTCTCCTTTATGTTCCCAAGTCCCCCTGCTCCCCCAAGCCTAATCTCCTTACGTTTTCTTTTTTTTTTTTTTTTAATTTTTATTTCGGTTAATAATCATTCCTCATTTGTGACAGGTTTGGAAAGGAAAAGGTCAAGAGGGAAGAAAAAAAGGGTCAGGAGAATTGAATCAGCCATTCACTGCCGTTCATGATTAAACATGTGGAACAATGTACCTGCTTATTAGGACATCTCCCGCTCCAAGAGAACATCTGCAGAGCGTGCACACCTTTTTCGGAGACATGAGCACACACCAGCACCTCACGGGAACATAACAGCATTCACGTGCCAGTCGTTATGGAAACATTTTCCTTCCCCCCCCCCTTTCTCCCTCAGATCTACTGCTTAAACAAGCTTGGGATTGTCAACACACCAATAGCTGCTGTCCTTTCCCAAATTAGCCAAAGTTCGTTGTGTTTCTCCAACCCGTGCCCCCACCGGAGGAGCCCAAGGAGGCAGGAGCGGTGCCTGTCCCGCAGCATATGGACATTTCACAGATGGATCTGTTCCTAGCAAGAAACCTGTGCAAGGATAATAATAGCCACGGTGCTATTTTTGTTGTTGCTGTTGTATTATTAGGCTCTATTCAGCACAGGACACAGAAAGAGCAACACAGGGACACACAGAACAAAAATGTGAAACCAAAGACAGGTACACGTTGCTCCCACGGTAGAGGAAATGCATAATCATCTTGTGAGGGGGAGCAAGGTTATCAGGGACAGAGGTGCTGAAACACAGTGGGTGTTTCACTCCGGGAAAGCACCTTGGAGCTGAGAGAAATCAGGAGCTAACCCAGTTCATGAACTTTAACTGGAGTGCAGTGGATCATGGGGTGTGAGAGCCAATCCTCTCCGCATGCGAGGAGGGAAGCTGGACCTAAATGAAAAACCAGTCCCAAATCCTCAAACCCAAAACCCACAATGGAGCTGATCTGAAACAGAGAATGTCGGAAATCTGGATTTGAGGTTTTCAGCTTGAGTCCATCTCTGTGTCTGAGATTTACAGTTTGACATGTTTATATTGAAACAAGATGGCTATAAATACAGTATATTTGTCTCCCAGTAGATTCTAAGGAGAGGAATGTTTAAAAGCACTCAGTAGGGGAGTAGCGCAGCTCCCAGTGAATTTAATTAAAAACTCTCCCCTGCTTTTGCTCCAACTAGTTTAGGCTGGGAGTAGTTAGGCTGCTTTTGAAAATCCCGCTTTGTTTTTGAATAGCTGCAATTCATCTATATTTACATAGCTGGATGTGCATCATAAGAACATACACAAGAATGTATTTTTATTAGCAAAAATCAGAAATTTTCCATGCAGAACTTTTTTCATTTAGAGGAAGAGGAAGAGACGACAAAATTAATTCAGTGCATAGGGGAAAAATAGCAATTTTGACAAAGCAAATTGATATTATGAATAACCAAAGAAATTATTTCACTTTATATCAGTTGGCCTGAACCATCACCTCTCAGAACTGCTGGCATAGCCTCGGGTGCTGTGGATGGACCCATTCTCTGCCATGGGATGGGATTTCTGGCCAGACCAAATGCCCAGTCATGCACAAGTCTCATTACTGCTTTAAAAGCAGCCTAGTGTCATTTCTGAATAAAAGCAACACTGCTATTAACTTATTGGGCAACACTGGCCTACTTAAGAGTTTTATCAGATCTGTCTGATGATCCACGGCAGGGACAAGAACCTCTTGTGAAATTTTATCTGTGGCCATGTAATCCTGTGTGATTATTTTTCTCATTGTCTGAGCAGAATTATTTTGTCTCATAAGCATTTCTGGCATTTCATTCTGCACAGAATGAACGAGTTTTAAAAATGGAAAAAGGTGAAAGGCAAAAAAAGCTATAGTTGATGTACAAAGTCTTTAATTATAATGCTTTACCTTCAGAGAAAACTTATTTTTCATTAACTGAATGGGTAGCAGTATATGATGGTGGGGAAGATAAAGTTACAACTGAGAATCCACTTTAAGTGCAAAGCCAGCTTCTGTTTGGAGAGGTGTTTGATGGAAAACTACACTGCTTCTAACTAAATGAGGCTTAAATAGGTGTAATTTTGTATGTATGAAAATTAAGATTCCTTTAGGTACAAACTAGGAAAGTTTCCACACAATTACCACTCTTGAGGAGCACAGAGAGCACACACCATAAAGAAAACGCCACTTTTTGATTTGATGAATGAGACCGAACACACGCTTTTCCATTGGGAGAAGGAAATAGAGCCATCAATGAGCCAGGTTTAGCCAAAATAACTGAATGAACTTCAAAACCATTCACTCCAGTGAATTCTGCCTGTTCCAGTCTGAGGGAAATGTTTTTCTTCCTCACCCTGGTTTTCGTGATTTGGGCTGTCTCTCCTCCTGCCTCCTGCAGACCCTCCAGCCCCTCAGCCCTGGATGGAGACACAGGGCTGTGTATTAATATGGCCTTTTAACCCGCCTCTGCTCCCTGCATTTAATCCAGAGGTTTATCCCAGGGAGGATAAGTGCAAGTGGGAATTTTTCCACCACAGGCTCATTTGGAGTCAGCCCCCTCAAGCCACACAGTGACCTGCCCCCACCTCTCAAGCACCACGAAACACAGAAAAAGGCTGTAACTTCTTCATTAACTATTGTCAGCACAGGGTGCAGAATAATGGAGTAAAAAGGTGGGAAGATAATAAACAGACTCACAAGGATGTCTTGACGAGACAAATATCAGACGCCGAACAAAATGCATCCCCTCTTAAGTGGCATTTCTATATTTAACACCATCTAAAATGTGATAATTTACACTGTCACAACATGTCTCTTAGAAACAGTCCCATTTTATTTGCAGTCAGCCAAAGTCTGGAACTCAAATTCCGACCTCCTTTCTAGTAGGAAAAGAAAAGAAGGAAAGGAAAAGAAAAGGAATAAAAAATAAAAGGAAAAGCTAACATCTGGCAGGGTTGGGTATTTATTAGACTTTATAAAACTCCACGCTTCTGTTGTACATAAGACAGGCACAAAAGGGGCCCCCAAAGTGTTATTTCCCCACCAGTGTGAAACAAGTGGCTTATTCAGTAAGTTTTCAAAGAACAGAGGCAAATGGATTATCTCAAGGAGAAGTTAAACACAGAGAAATGCACTGTAGCTCACTGTTGGGTTTAGCTGCCTGCTGGATGTGGAGGAAGGGGGGAAATCTATAAAATCTATCATCATGGTGTCCAGCTGAGACTTTACACTTCTTGGGGAAATCTGAGCTGTGAACCACCAACAGCTGCTTTTCTCCCAACTTGTGAAATCACCCACAGAATAAAAGTGTTTTCTTAAGAAATTCTCAAAACACAACAAAGAAGAGCTCACTAAATCCTCCGGCTCCTTAGGCCGGGTCAGGATGACAAGGTTTTTCCAGCCTAGCTGTGGCTGTCAGGCGCAATGAGGTGTGATTTGTGACCAGTGGAGCTGGGCTGGTGAAAGCCCCAGTCCAGGGAGAACTACACAGGCTTTGGCTTGTTTTCCTTCATCCAGCTTCACCAAAACACAGGTTACCCGCTCAAAGCCAAGTCCCTCTCCAGGGGTGCTTGACCAGTTCCCCACTCCCAGCTTTCCTAACAGGGGCAGATCCAAGGTAGGATTGAGAGTCCTCTTCACTTTGCCCCCTGGCACGGTGCTCCTGGGATCTGCGTCAATAGGTGTGCCCAACACCTAGGTCACACACAAAAACAGTGTTCTCTTTGTCTGTGGGGTAAAAGGAGCACCAGTGTTCCGTTGCAAAGTCCAGGCAGTAAGAGCCAGGACCTGAGAATTACCTTGTAACAAGAGCAATAATTTTCCTACCTAATTTAACAGCAAAAAAACTGTTCTAAATTTGGATTTGTAAGTTGTTATCTTCTGTCTTGCTGAGACTGAGATGTTCCTGGTCTCTTCAGGATGAAGGATACAAGGGAATGCTGAGGATGAAGGATAAAGGGAAGGATACAAGAGGGGTTGTGAGCAGTCCCGTGGGATGATCAACACAGTACTTGGTCCAAAGATTGTTTATAGGGCACAAAAGTAAGGGACGGGTACCAGAGTGAGGCAGAGCTGCTGGACAGTAGGGGATAAAGTCTAAGCTGACCGTGACACAAGTTCCCCAAATGCTGCGGTCAGCTCACGGAGCTTAGCTGAGCCCTTTCCTGCCAGAACCCAGCAACTCTGTGCCCTGTCTGAGCTAATTCATTTTCCTTCTCTACACCAGAGAAATTCTGGCTGCCATTTTCCAAAACAAGCAGGTCCTTAACACAGGGATACCATCAACCAGTAAAATCAGTTTGAGGATTTCTGCTTGGCACAGCAGTGCAACAGGCTGGAGGAGGTAGACCTGATATGGGAAAAAGCAATTTTTTTTCAAGTATACAGGGAAGCTGCCGAAAGATCCTGCTTCAGCCAACCTGAAACAGTTTGGGTTGCACTTACTGAGTACTCTTAAATGTATAAATAGTTTCAGGGCATTTGGCACCTTTCACAGATTGAGAGACACAGCTGATGTCTCTTCTGGTGCAGCATCTCAGGCATTAATCTCAGTTCAAATCATATCCCTGTAGAATTCAAAGTCTCTCTCCTCCAAAAATAGCCTAATCATGCAGCTGCAGGGCACGTCCAGGGGTGGGCACAGCGGGGTATCCCGACATACAGTGACCAGAGTTTCTTTCCTGAGCCTGGCTCCCCAGACAGAGAGATGATCTGCCTCTTCACCCTTCTGCCCATTCGTGTTTCACACAAACAGTAGGAGAGATGGAAATCAGCCTGATTCCAAGGCAGCCTCGTGGAGGGTGATGACTGAGACCAGAGTCCTCATCCCAGGCTATGGTAGGAAAGGAGAGGGTCATGACAGGAATTAGTATCTGTTCTGCATGTCCAACCTTTCATTCTTATTTACAGGACTCATTTTTGGTCAAATAAAGCATCCATTTAACCCTGAAACACCTTTTTTCCTTTCATTTTACAGATCCCAAACCGGTCAATTTGGGGCCAATCTAGGTAATTACAATAATTGCTTTAATGCTGAGCTATTCACTCAACCTAAAGTAATTTATTCGTTCAGCCTATTCCCTTTCACCTGGACTCCAGGTTTTATACCACCCAGCAGGGGTGACACCCAGCCCAGGGTGTCTCTACAGTGTCCTATCACCCCTGAGGATGGTCCCCACAGCGCAGAGCACCTTTGCTCAGCATCAGGTCCTCTCAAAACATCCAAAGAAAAAGACCAAAATAGCACCCTCAGTCCTTGTCTTATTCTGTCTGCAGCGCTTGTCTTATTCTGTCTGCAGCAGAGATGTGCCAGTTACCTAATGGCATCAAATTAACAAATGAACAGGTCTGGTAGACCAATTAGCAGAGAGTGCAAGCAATTTTCAAACAGGCTGCAATTGTCAGCTAATGACCTTGGAAGAAGCTTTTATTTTTCTGGCTCACTCAGAAAAGTCCATATTAATATTGTTGATAGCTGCTGAGTGTCACTTTTTGGGCTTTCATGCCATGGAAGTGAGCTGGGTAAAAAAAAAAAAAATTTTTTTAAAAAGGGGAGGCCGAGTAGGTGTAATTCAAGCATCATCTCACTGCCTTGCCAGTCATTTAAGAGCACTGCATCTTTGCTCAGCAGGCATATCAGCTTCTCCCTGGGGCCATTAACTTCTCAACACCCAGTAATGCACCATGCACCTGCTGGAGCAACCACAGGATGAGCTGAAAGATCATCTCAGCTGCACCCCGCTCTTCCAGACATCACTGGGGCTTTCCTTAGTGAAAGGCAGCTGCCTTCTTGTTCTTCTCAAGGAAAAGCCTGGAACTGAGAGTCTTTACCTCTGCCCTCCCTATTTTTTGAATAAAACCAAGCCAGTGTGTGACCCACAGAAAACTCTCCACCCCCATCCAGGAGTGAATAACTTGTGTGTGCCAAAGGCTGGTTACAACTCAGTGCCTCCCAGGAGAGTATGGTGCTGAACATAAGGTGGGATAAGACAGATTTCTGTATACCAGAGCATTTTATTTGGGACCATGTAGGTGTGTCAGTTTATCTTACTTCAGCTGGCCCCTTCCCAGGAGCTGCCATCAGTCCTGGAGCAGCCAAAGTCTTAACAGCCAGTATCACACGAGCCCTCTGGGCTGGAGAGGGAAGGTTTCCTCACACAGAGGAAGCTGTCGTGGTTCTGTTGAAGTCAGCTGAGTCCCAGTGGTTTGCAGCATAGAAGGGACATGACCTCATGGGGAAGGAAAATCCCAAGGGCCCAGAGCATGTAGGTTTTGGTCCTCATTCACATCCCTCCAATGTGGCACAACAAAGTCTCGATAAAGGCTGGAAACTTAGAGCATGTTTTTGGTTGGCTTGGAGCTCTCCAAACCCTTCCTCAGGCAGCTAGAGCCCATGATTCCCAGAGAGGTCCCTCTAGAAAGGAGAGTTTGGAGAGGGAACAAAATAGTCCAGGAGAGCAGAACCACTGCTGGTTATTTTTCTTGTGTGTCCTCGATTTTGATACATTCCTTTGCAACACACCCGTGATACTTCAGGTGCTCCCCTCTCTACCACACCTGCGAAGGTCATGGTGGAGTCTCTGGTGGTGATCCTCCAAGGGCTTCCTTCTGCTGCCAGTTCCACAAAACTCCCAAGATTGGAGTATTCTTGAGACCTCTATCCGTCTGTCAGCTGCAGTTGGAATCAACTGAGAGGCTCACCCTTATTAAAGGTCAAGAGGAAGACAGAGAGTCTGTAGGTGGATAACTCCTGCAATTGTATGTGCCTTGTTCCCTTAGGAGAGCAGGTTAAAGATGGAGTGATAGGGATTAAATTCTCTGAAAATGCTTCAAAACACGCTTTTCTAAGAAATACACCACATATCCACAGGTCCTCACAGGAAGGAGCAAGATGAAAAGATTTTAATGGTAATTTGCCTAGGACATACAAATTATGAATTCCTTCTGGCTCAGATGCTCCTGAGTAAGGGATCAGACCAAAATGAGCCTGACAAAGCCTTTGTAATTTCTCCTTGCTATAAGGTAGTAACAGCATCATCTGTCCTGCAGCATCAGGGTCACAGATGATTGTGTAAATCAATAAAGCAGACAAGCATCTTTCATCTGACTCAGTTACTCTGTGTGCTGCTTATTTGGTACCACAGTGACTCAGAAACCTTAATTACCATTCTGTTATTAAACCTGGTCCAAGACCTCACCAAGGTCCCGTGCCTCAGTTTCCCCACTATTAAATGGGGATATTGGCATTAACACAACTTCAGAAAGGGCTTGAAAACAGACACTGATATTAAAAGGTGACTGTGACAAATCTCTTGCTGTCACATAGCCTTCAGTGTTTTACAATATGCTATTGCAACAACAACAAAAAAATAACAATTCAGTACATCTCCACGTACAGGTGTAGACAAGCTCTCCTTTAGGCACCCTGGGCACTACCAGAAGCAAGGAGAGATCAAAATAAAGAGCAAAAATGTGCTGCTACCGCTCCTTTAACATTGTTGTCTTGCAGTTGTAGCCTTGGAGGTGCCTGATGCCTTGGGCTTGGCTCCCTCGCCCCCAGCCTGCCCTAACCCCTCACTGGGGGTGTTGGGATGGATTCAGTTCGGTTTTGCTCTGCCCCTCTTCTCTTACCAGAGTTGTCAGGGTAGCCATGACATTTCCAGGCGTTGCCAGTCCTTGCTCACAGCCGGGGAATCAACACCGCAACTTCATAAAGACCCTCCCAGACTCGTTTTGTCTGCTCTGTTCTGTGCCGGGCGTTTTCACACAGGCTCCATCCCCACATCACATCTGATAAGCTAAAGGGCCGAATCATTCACCTAAATAAGAAGTGTGAGCCAAGAAGCTTCAGTAAGAGAGAGGACATTTTCTGCTGAGATAGGAAGGGAGGTGATGAGCTGATAAGTAGGAGAGATTTAACATGGCTATGAATACGTTGTGTTTATGTGGCCTTATACCATAAGGATGAGTTAATAAACAAGATGCACTTATACGGCTATCTCTCACATCCAGCTGGTAATAAGTACGTTGTAATGACATAACTATACATCCCATATAACGAGATTAAAAGGCATTGCTTCTTTTAGCAACACACTGTACTCTTTCTGGACATAATTTTATTTACTTGGTATTTATTTGGCATTCACCATGTGTGTGTGACAACGATTACATTTCATCCACTTCTCTGTTTGCATGCACGTATTTATACCCCTATTACATTCAAACTCTTCAGGATTCAAACGTGCCCTGCTCCTGCTACCTGAAATTTCACCTGCACCAAATCTCTGAGTTCAGAGCACTGCTAGACTGGCTGAGACTACTGCCAGAGAGTTCACTGCACCAGAAAAATGAATACCCTGATTTTAGGTCATCACTTTGAAATCACACTTAACACAAGCCAGGTTAAATTAAAAAAATTTAAAAGGGGAAAAAAAAAAAAAAGTGTTCCAAAGTGAACCATAATATTTCAAAAGTCCATAAAAACATCCTCTACCACCCCCCCAAGAAGGAAAGACAAGGTCATTTCTTATAGTTGTTGAAAGGTTTGAAACCAACAGGAAAAGTCAACAGTGTGGAGATATTTACCTCACCAGGAGCTTGTTCACAGGATGCAAACCGAGAATGCAGAAATGCATTCACATGTTAATGGTGGGGGAAAAAATCAAGAGCTGGTGCAGCCTGTCGCTCCTCCTTAAGATCAAGCTCCCTTTAGTCCCAGCACCACTGATGCCCCTCCGACAGGAGGCAATTTCGCCAATTTTCCCGCGGGGCTGGGGAGAGCTCTCCTCTCTTTGGAAATGCAAATACGCAGTTGGGTGGCCAGGTGCGGCCATCTCCTGTGCTTGAAAGCCATTAGCAAGTGATTGAAGGAGAAGCCGCTCAGTCCCACCTGGGCAGGTGCCGTGCAGCCTCGGCGGGGAGGCCTTTCCGCGTCCCCGGCCCCGGGAACACCCAACCCCGGCTCAGCTCTGCCCCCGAGCATGCACATATGCTAATGGTCGCAAATGCTTCTCGGCCGAGCCGGACCCAACAGGAATCTGTCCCTTTTGGATGCAAATGGCCTTTGAAGGGGGCTGATTCCCCCCGCTTCTTATCTGGGACGAACTCTCCTGCTCTGCTGGAGATTAATCCCTTGAGTTGGGAAACGGTGTTGCAGGTGTGAACACCTGCGGAAAGGTGCCCGCCTGCATTTTCTTTTGAAGTCAAATTCAAACAGCATTTGTCATTCATTTACAGTGAAAAAAAGACATTTTATTTTTTTATTGAAGTCCACTTGAAACTTCCTGCAAGTCATGCTTTTATTCCTCCTGTCACATGAAGGGGATCTGCAAAGGGGATGAAGGGAAATTTGCAAAAAAAAAAAAAAAAAGTGCTCATTTTCAGCTTTCCTTCCTCAAAATCTAAAAACTTCTGGCACGTTCTCCTCAGCTGTAATTCTGAAATAAGAGTTGTGTTTTAGAACACAATAACAGTAAGTTTTGTTTTCTTTTAAGAGCATTAGCCAGGGGTTAAAATGACAAAAAGATCCCTTAAGCAACAGCTTTCAAATTTCCTTTTTTTTGCAAAGAAATATAACTAAACGACCCATTTCAGATGATGGAATGTTATAAGTGATGGAGGGAAACTGTGCACACTTGGGTATGTACATGAAAGCAGTGAGTTGCCCCAAGGACACCACTGTAAAAGTCCTTCTTTTATACTGCTTTTGGCAGGGGGAGAAAATGTTTAAACACATTAACCAATTTAAATAGGCAAAAGGAAGGGAAGTTATTTCCTTTAGAATCTATAATGCACTGTAAATCAAAGAAACTTTCTGGAAAATGTAGTAGACATGAGATAACAGATAAAAGACAAACCAAAAGAAACTCAACTAATTGCTATAGAAAACAAAAAAAAAGTACATTCAAACTCGATTGTGTTAGATCCCTGTTCCCTGGGAGCACTATTTTCCTTCAAAAAGAGAAAAGAAAGAGGCATGTAGATCTGGTTTCTGTCTGCCTCAGTTCATCCAATGTGTGCCCAAAAGATAACCAAGAGAGTTTGGTCTATGCTGTCATCCGCCNCAAACGGCAGGCACCCCTGCTGAGCGCCTGAGACAGGTGCCAAGGATGCTGTTTGATAGTCGGCAACATCAAGGCTGACTCAGATGACGAGAGAAACCTGTCCTCTGCTGAAATCGATGAGATGCCTTCGCAAAGTGCCCTGCTGTTCTGTTTGTGAAGCATGAGACCCTGGGAATACTGTTTGGTGTATATATATTTTGTTGGCATGTTTCATTACGTAGCCACTTGACATTTCCTCCACAACGGCATTGCTCACCATAACAAACGTGTTTGAGGTGCGAGTCAATGCCAGGCAGCCAAGGAGAGCATTTACTGCCTCCTCTGCCTGCCAGGTTAGACAGCTGGGAGGAGAAGAGAAATCCATTTGTTTTAGCTGGGATCATGGTGTAATCCCCCTACTTCCCTCTCCTGCCAGTGGCAGTGTGCTCAGCATGGCTCAGTCCCCAGGGGTCTGCCTGGGATAGGGGCTGAACCCTCTTGGGTACCACAGGACAGTGGAAACTGTGAGAGGTGAAGTACTCTGACAATTCTGGTGCACCGCAGGCAGGTACTCAGCCTCAGTGCAGACCTCTGCTCTCAGTATCTCTCCATCCCTCCATTACTCACCTGGCAGCACTGGGCACAAGAAAAACCCCAGAGAGCTCAAAGCCAACAGGAGCTCCTGCCTGGGGCTGTGTGTGGAGCGATAAGGAGCCAAGTGCCTGCAGTAGCTGCTCAGTGAGTACCATCCCTCCTCTGCCTCAGCTGGGACAGGCGTTAGTGGAAGAAATAGATTGTGACAGCGTAAGTGAAGATGACATCATGGTGAATTAGGGTTGCATGAGCAACCCTGAACCTGGCCTTCCCTAACGCTGAGACCTGACCAAGGCTCTGGGAGCAGTAGTGGGATTTCTGGGGAAGCAGCAGCCTACACTTAATAGTAATCACAGGGCAGTGAAAAGTACTCCAGTTTTCTGGATTTTTGAAACCTCCTTATTTCCCTCAAAGACAGCAGAGGTCTAAGACCTTGATAGCACCATGTTGCCACATACATTACACAATTCCTCCACACAAATATTGCATTACACCAGCTCACATAGTCCTACAACGTGCAAGATAACATCTAAGCCATGGGGCAAGCTGGATATCTCTGATTTTTCAGCCAAAAATTATTGCATTCACTGTGGTCTTAGAGCTTCGTTATCTGCTTGACTTTCCTGTTCTTGTCTCAGCCCACAGTCTTCCAAAAAAAGTAAAGGTTTCTGGTTAGAGGTGAAGGTTAGTTTGAGGTGTCATGGTCTGGTCTTCGTGCCCCCTGGGATGACCACGCCATGGTCCAGTCCACAGCCCTTCCCGAGCATGCACAGCTCATCCAGCAGTGGGATTAAGACACACAGATTTTGGTTGCCCACAGGACCTTTCAACTCCAGGCTTCAGCTCTGAACACTTATCTAAGAATATCTGGGTCTGTTGGTTCTCACCTTTATCTTTCCTCTGGAATGAGGTTTCAAATCGAGTCAGGTTTGTTCTCTCTGGAGACACCAGAGGATCTTCCTCTGCCACACTGCATCTGAAAAAAAAAAATCCATTAAATGACTGAGACAAATCTAAATACAGTGTCCTTCTCCATAAGTTAAATACTTTTAATAGCAGTCAAAAAGTCTAGTTCAAGTCCAAATTGTCTGGCCGCTCCTTCCTGTTCTCCAGGCTGTTAAAGCAATGCCTGTGCTGAGTTGAGTTTTACTTTGTTAGCAGTAGCTCTTTCTTTTTTTCCAGACCACTGCTTCTCTTCTTCTTGGGGACATTTGCCATCTGTTTTATAATTTCACCATTATCTGATAGTAGGACTCAATGACCTTTCTAGACTTTAATTAAAGTTTCTTTCTTTTTAAATCATCTTCATCAAATTCGTGTTTCCAAGCCACCTCTCTTGTGAATATTTTATCACTCTGACTGCAAGGAGATACATGACAGAAATATATTAATTACTTTTTATTTTATCAAATTGATTAATTAATCTGTGATTGGGTATGAAAAGGGTAGAAAATGTCTCCTGAAATCTATACAGATGTCATGTTAGTCATTCTATGAGTCACTTTACAATTTTTAAACTATTTGAGTTTTCAACTGCAAATGCAGGCTTTAGCATTTCAAACCCACCATGTGACCACCCAGTTATGCCTCGTTAAGCTTTTACAACAGCTGGACTTGGCTGCATCGTGTACAGAGCAGTGGCATCACTTTCCCCTGCAGAATGTGCTAACGATGGTAGAAAGGAAGTAACGAGGTCATTGTCTATCCCAGGTGGGGGGACCAGGATGGGAGCACCTGGGACATGAACTCCAGGTAGGTGACCTCTGAGCAGCATGGGTCTGCCCAGGCAGGGAGATGCTTCCCCAGACCCAGATGGAGCCTTTCTTTGGTGCTCACAGTGGCCCTATGGCCAGTGCTGCAGGGCTTCTCTGCGTGGAGGAGAAATACTCGGTGACAGGCTCCTTGCTCCACTGTGGATTTCTTTGATGGCTGCTGTCAAGACAGGCTGAGTTTTAGCATCTCTGCTCCACTCCTCATCCATAAAACAGAAGCAGAAGTGAGGAACACACTCTTCTATGTCCCAGGGAGCTGTGGATAAATACATCAAACTCTGCCGTGCTGTCAGACGCTGTGTCTGTGCAGGGACATGCAAAATCGCGAGCTTAGGAAGTCAGCCTCTGCTTTTCAGTAATCAGCAGGACAGGAGTGATTAGTCTCCCCCTTTGCTAGCTTCAGACACAAACACTTCCCTCCAGGCTGGGGAGGAAGGGAGGA
>VYZQ01015734.1:14151-25462 GCA_013400655.1 Mystacornis crossleyi | reverse complement strand
CAAAAGTTTTGTAATCAGAATTTTTCTTAAAGCTCCTTAGATCAAGTGGTTGTGCAAGAATTTCAGCTTATATTTTCACTGTTGTGAAATAAAGCTTGAAAATGTGACTGGAATATTTATTTTGGACACAAAAGTAGAAAACAGACGAGAGGTCCCAAATGGATGCAATTTTTAAGAGACAAGATGGGGCTAATTCATGAGTGTTTGGGAATGACACAACTGGAGGGGCAAGCAAAGGAGTGAAACAAAGCCAATGAAATGACTGGTTCTGTAAGTATGTGCAAAAGGGGAGATTTTCACAAGGAGAAAGTCTCCTGTACCCAGATCTAGAGTTCATTTAAGGCCAGATGAGGTCAACTGACAGAAGTGTTGCTTCTGCTGTAAAGCAAAACAGAAAGAAATGTGGACATGGGTAATAAAGAGTCTGCCTCTAACAACAGGACCCCAAGTGCAGAAGGAAAAGAAAGAAAATTAGATAGGTTTGACTAGTATGGTGGTACTGGATTACAACAAAAAACCCCAAATAAAACAACTGTCACTGTTCTTTTGTTTCAGTATCAACCATACCACTTGTTACAGTTCTTGAAAGAGAGCCAACAACTGATGGATGAACTATTCTCTAATATTTACAGATCAAGAACCGTATGACAGTGCTGTTGTCTTAGAGAACCTTACACAGGATGTTAAAGGCCTTTTGGACAATAGGAGCTGCTTGAAGTTAACATGTAGTTTACCCAGCAGATTGCTGGGTCTGCCATGATGTGAGCTGGTGAGCAGCTGTGCAGACACATGGGTGTGGAGGACAGCCATTCACTTGTGGCCTGTGCATAAAATCCATCCTACAGTTGTTGTTTGGGAAAGAGCTGGAAGGATTTGTATAGGTTGATGGAGGTGTTTGTGCAAGACTGCATAGTCAGATGTGCAGTAGGAAAAACTTTTCTTGTTGTGAAAGTAGTTAACAAAATTTCTCTCAGACTGTGCTGTCACTTAAAAAGACTCTTCATTATTTTTATAAGCCAAATATGTTTTCATTATTTCACGTAAGTTCTCAAGACTCTTAGGCATTCCTAGGCACTCCTCACTCAAGGCATAGAGTGGCACCTCATCTCCAGTGCATCATCCTGGGAACCTGGAAGCTTCTCTGATGTTAGTCCCTGAAACCGAGGCAAGAGAAATTCGCGCAGAAGTTTCCCTCTCTTTTCAGTGAGAAAAAGGAAGTGGTGGCTTGACAGGTGAAGAGATCTGAGAAACAGAAAGGGATGAGTTGATTCATGATTACTATCAGGGTGTAGAGATACAGAAACATGACATGTAGAGCTGGGAAAGACCAGCTTACCAGCAGGAACTGAAGGAATAGATAGGAGCAAGCAGCCAGAACAGAAGGAAATGAGGACTAGGGAATCTGGAAAGATGAGACAAAGGTTTATAACCAACACAAAGCTGAAGTCAGTCTTCCCAGAATTGCAGTAAGGATTCCTAATTTTCCCTGTAGTCCAGTAGTTGATTTGAAATCCACTAGTTTCCAGTGGCTTATCCAATAAAATGACAGTTACTACTTCTGCAAATTTCTTTGTTTCAAATGTAAAGGTTTCCTTGTGACTCCTAAAGGTCTAAACCTGCTGGTAACCCTGGGAAGGTCATTATGATTCCGTGGTGTAATTATCTGTACTTTTTCAAAATTGGTTCATTTTAATTAATTAATTTTAAATTATCACAGGAAACATCATAAAGGCTCGCAATTGATGTCAGCGTTAAATTTTGCCTTCAACAAAGTGCCTGCTTATCAAAGCGTACAAGACAGCCAATCTTTGAGTAAAAAGGGAGACAATCACAGATTTGGGTCTTTACAGTCCTACTTTTAAGGAATAAGTGAATGGCCTTGCATAAGAATTTGTAATACCAGGAAGAAAATTTAATCTATTTCTGCTCTTTTTCCTCAAGATACTACTGTTTGCTACAGCTGCTGTCAGCTGAGTAGCACCTAAGGCTTTGAAGTGAAATAGTGTTTCTTCTTTCTCTTCCTGTGTTTCCATTTTTATCTGTTGCTTTTTTCACTTCTACCTAATTAATACCTAATTCTTTCCCAACTGTAAAAAATAATTCACAGATTTAGAGCTTATTATGTTAATATTATTATCCGTATTCCTTGAGCCATCAGTCTGGCTATGGACATCAGAGGCCATATCTACAGGCCCAGAGCTCCTGGTTGAATCCCTAGAAGCACAGCAAATTCCTCAGAAACCGCAAAGCTGACTCATTCAGAGTTCTTCAAATAATGACTCGGTGTATCAGGCCACCTTAAAACTGATACATAATATTAAAAAGTTGATGCAAAAGCCATAAGCATCTAAAAAACCCCTTAGGCTTTCTTCAGCGGTCTTTGCATTGACAGAACCTGATGTATTCTTGATAACATCTCCCAGCTTTCTTAGATGTAGAAAGAAGCTCTTGGTTTAAAGAAACCACCCAATTTCTTATCTCTGTCAGGTGAAATTAATGTTATAACCCATTTGTCATTTTTGCTTGCATCATGAAAAGAAATTGTGAATTTTGCTCTCAATTTATACTCAGTTTCCTTTTCTGATTATCTGACTCAGTTAGTTTTGGGTTTTTAGTTCCAATCTGAGTCTGTGCAGGCACAGGAGGTGATCCCGATGGAGCAACTCCCAGGAGTCGGATGTGAAACCAAATCTCTCATTTAAAAAATTACAAATTAAATGTTTCTATTTTCTTTTAAATCAGAAATCTGTTCCTGCCGTAGTAACAGGAGGATCTCCCTTAAATTTTTGTCTGGATTGAATCTTGACCACAGGAAAATCATTAAAGCGCAGTACTGGCCCTACTGATTGCATTGCAACCATCACCAGCATTATTTTGCCTCTAACAACAATTTTGGTGCTAATTTCCTGTGTGCCTATAATCCCTTTTCACACAATTCATATGGCAAGAATTACAAAATTATACCATGACACAAGTGTGGGGCTGATGAAGCATTGCCCCCTTACACAGCAATGATGGGTGTAAGCTACCTTTCAGCTCTCTCAACAAAACGAAGCTTTGTGCATGGAAAAAACCCATAAACCATTGATGTGTTCCACACTGGGAAATTATACATAAGACTTCTTATGAAGGATGAATATCTGAAATAATTATTTAAGCACATGACAGCCTGGCAAACAGTTCATGAATTTTTGGGAGGTACTGCTTACTGAGGGCGACCTCTTTTCCCGCCATTCCAGTAATAGAGGGTTTATTGTCATCATGTCTAGGCAGCTGTTTCCTTGAACAATGTTTTCCTCCACTCAGACACAAAAAATATACATAAGTTTTCTTCCTCAAGTTGGTGCTTAATATGTTTCCTAAATCCTTTTGGCAACACAAATAAGATGCAATCGGAAATCAATATTTTAGTAGTAAAGTGTGTGATTCAGAGGGGGTAGAATAAAATATCTTTATTTCAGTGTGTGAGAATGCCTTTATTTAGTCTCTTTAATCACTGAATATCAACATAGATTGGAATTATTTCACTGAAATCAGTCAGCATCCATTATGGAAGCCAGTGCTTCATGGAGATGCTTTTGTATGCTTTGTTTAATATTCCTCACAGGAAATAGTCTTTCAACTAATAATAAGAAAAAAATCATCTTGCTATTCGTGCTCATGTTGAACAGCATCCTTTTAAGTAGCTTCATTGAAGTCAGTAACATGCTCAAGCCAGTAACATGAGTGAACGAAGCTTCTGAAACAGTTAAGGTATTCCTTAAAGTAAGGGAGAGGAAGAGAATGGGGCTTAGGGAAGTCTCTGACTGTCATCCAAGTGGCCTTTTTGTTTCCGCCGCTTCTCCCGCCATGGCCCAGGCTCTGAGGCTCCTTTGTTCTTTCCACAGACTAACCCCTGCTAGCGCTGATGAAAGCCCTGTGAGCACACACTGTCTCAACAGCTGTTGGAGGAGCTCTTGGCTCTATGTTTATTCTTCCAACTCCAGCCTGATTGGGATTCATCAGTAGGGTTTAGAAACTTGCCCTTTTTTTCCTTTGTGATCTTTCAGTTTTGACTTCATTTTGAATTGCAAGAGGACAGTGTCAGTACTCTGCAACAGAGTTGCAACTCTCTTGGAAATTGGTATAATGATGCATAAATAAGCAAATCAGTTCAATTTCTTTCACTTTTTAGATGTCTTTCCATTATCATTTTTATTGTAAAATGAAAGAAATATTTATCACAAATGCATTCCTTCAAAATGTAAGGTTGCAGCACTGTAGAGTGGAGACTGTAGACAGGGACAGCACAGGATGAACACATCAGTCTGAATTTTGTCTCACTGAGCTTCAGGCACTTTGAAAATAGGGTTCTAGTGTGAGGTTTTTTGTCTAGGCTCCTTCTAGTTAAAGAGGAAATACAAGAACTCCAGAGGGTAATTGATACCACCTGGTTTTAGCAGTTAATTTAAGGTGCATTTTACCTGAGTGTGGATGCTGGTTCTCCTGACCCCTCACTTCTCCTGTCATGCCTATTGGGAATGTGCAGCTGAAGGCCTGGAGGAAAGTGGGACTGTCTCTTCCCGTGTCTGCCTCCAATTAGATCACATCCAGTGTAATACGGAAGGGGGCCCTGAGGGTGCAGTTTGATGAGCAGCTGATCTAACAGCTCATGACTGTTGAAAGGATGGACCCAGACTTCATTCCCTTCTTGTTTTCTTCTCCTTTCCTCATCCCCAGGTCACTAGCCTCTTTCTTTGTTTGCCAGCTCCCCTGTCGGTCTAACACCTCTGTGATCCAGCTGTACTGACTAACACACTAAAATCTATTTACTTTTTTTAAATGGTTTAGTTTTCTACCAGGTTATGAAGGTGTCTCCAGTCACAGAAGGCTTTTACAAGTCCACAGCCATTGCAAAGGGAAGTGGTGGTTGTGGGCAGCTGGCAGCAGGGAGGGGAACAGAATAGAAGACCTCCCTGTACTGGTAGCAGTGAAGTGTTAGACCCACATGGCTCGTTCAGACCCTTTGCCAAATACCTTCCTCTGACTTTCAAGTCGAAAGAAGCAGTCATTTTTGTCCAGCATTGCTCTGAGCTGTTGCCCAGCTACTGCTGGCATAGTTTCCAGACCAGAGAATTGATCCAACTGAAAAGTAACCTTGAGGAGAGAAAGAAGGAGGTGGAAGAGGATGGTTTCAGTAATGTCAGCTATCTATCAAGGTTACTGAACCCTTATGTCAACAAAAATGAAGTTACTCTACAGAACTGGGAATAAACCACTCGTTCTCGGCAAAAGACCTTGAGGAAACTGCTTTTCCTGATGTTGGTGCTCACTTAGGTCAGTTAAGTTTCTGCCAAACTACAGCCTTAGGATGTGGTTAATGGTAGTAGAGGCACTTGCTTCCCTTGACTTGCAGTAAAAGGAGTCTAGGTATGAGCTTTTAGCTGATTGAAGTCAGGTGAGTAAATCCTACCTTTTAGCCTCCTTGGCCTGCTTTTCTGTTTCCACTGGGATCAATAGAAACCACTAGTTTTTAATGTGTTATTTGTGTACTCTAACAACCATTCCTTTGCTACTGTGCAGCACTTTTAATATACTCAAATTATTCTCTGAAAATCTGAATGCATTTCTGTGGCACATCCTAAAAATATCTTTTATTTATTATGTGTTGGTTCCAAACAAATGTCACATTAATAAGCAGAGAGGCTTGGGTAGGTGTACGTCATCAGTCACGCAGTGGTTTCTTCTTCCAAAATACTTCCAGAATTAGGTCTGACCTCTTTTAACAATGAACTATTTATAGGATTCATAAGGGCCTTATCCTCCAGCCCTGACTCAGCCAAAACTCACCACTGACCTTGACCTGCTGTAATCTATTCTTGTAGCCTTACTCATGTGAGGAGCTTTCATTCACTGACCTGACTTGGGGAGTGTATTCTCATGAGTATGATTTTGCAGGCTTGGTTCCCAGCTCAGTGGGACTTGGTAAATGTCACAGAATCAATTCCTGAGATGCATATGTTATTTTTACAATGTCATAAGTACAAAAATAAGGGGGAAATACGCAGCTGAGTTCTGCTTTCAGTACTACAACAATAAACTGAGTGTAATTACATTAGGTGTGTACAACAATAAATGAAAGCATTAAATTCTCATTTTGGAAGAGAGTACATGTATTTTTAGACGAAAGCAGTCACCAGATTTCTCAATCATAAAAATTATTACTAAAAGTAATTGAATTTTTCTCAGGAAGATATAACTGGTTTTAAGTAGAATATTATTGCAGTGTTAGGTGGTTACACTAGCACAGTATGACAATGGCAATCTCTTTTCTGTATTTTTTGTGTCTTTTTCTAAAAACCCTACTAACTAGTTTTGATGTTCCTAATAGTTTTCTATTTTTCATTATGATGCAAGATGATACATTTTAGAAGCTAATATATTGTCATTAGTGGGTCTGGGTAACAACAAGTGTTGTCTCTATTAAAAAAAAATTATTCTTAGCAGTCTATTATGTTTCCATTTGTTTAGAATCCCAGAATCAGAGAATCATTAAGGTTGAAAAAGACCTCCAAAATCATTGAGTCCAACAATTAATCCAGCACCACTGTGTTCTCTACTAAGCCGTATCCTCAAGTCCCACATCCACACAATTTTTTGGACGCTTCCAGGGATGGTGATTCCACCCCTTTCCTGGGCAGCTTATTCCAATGCTTGACCACCCTTTTAGTGAAGAAGTTTTTCCTAATATTAGATTTAACTCTCTTCCCTAATATCCAATCTAATGACTCTTCCAATTATAAAGATTGTAGTTATGTGTCTTCGTTATGTCTTCTTTACAGCATATATCATGTTACATATCTCTTTCTTTTTACTTTTGTATTTTCTCACTTTAAAGTAGAAGAGTCAAAAATTTTAGGTGCTTTTTTAAGTCCCCAGTGGTTTTTTTGTTAACATTTTAATCACTTTTTTTTATTTTCCTGTATTTTGTTGTGCATGGTGAGACGCTATTTATTAAATAGTGAATCATCAGTATATTATATGGTGGTCTTCTCTAGGTCCTTTATTTTGTTAGTTCATTTGAATACAAGCATGCAATGAACAGGTATCTCCAGTCAGCTGTCTCCTATGATGCCTAGACCTTTTTCTTAAGTGGGTACAGTAAAGATGGACTCTATTATCCTTAGGACTATTTGAAGGAATTCCTTCCAATCAGCACTGTCACGCATTTATCATCATTTGACCTTATCTGTCTGTGTTGCCAGTTAACCTCATTCCACCTGCCCACTTCTGGAGACATGTACATCTTTCCTTGCTTCTGAAGACCCACAAACAGTAGAGATACAGGCAGAAAGGAATTGTTCTTTATTGACCATGCTGAAAGCTGAGACTCAGCTTTTAATCTCTCCCAAAGTCAGGCCAAGACATGGTGGAAAGCAGACCATGTCTGCCCTGACTATTCCATTACTGGCATGAGGAGACAGTTCTGTTGCTGTACCCCAAGACGTTTCTTATCACCTTGGTCAATACTTACAAACAGCATCTACAAGAGGATTTACTTGTTTGTCATTTGTATGAAGGCTCCATGTGGTTAAACATTACTCTTAGACCGGGTTCAGCACTTTCACCCATTACAGCTCCTTCCTGTACCCCTCATGTTTAATGTCCATTGACCCTAATGTCCTACAAGCAGCAGTCTTCTTGCCTAGTCTTTTTTTTTTTCCTAAGGTCTCCAGCCTCCCTCCATTCCCTACACGACAGGCTGCCGTAGAGATCTGTGCCAACTTCCCTGTAAGCACATACTGGCCCGCCTCCTCTTCCATCTTTCCCTCTCCACACTCCTCTCCTTTAACCCCAGCCAGCAAACACAAGCATTGAAATCATCATATCTGACTTGTTTACAGCTGCCCCTCTGCCCTGGGCTCTAACCAAAAGGCACCTTTTGCTTTCCTCTTCCTCTTTCATTTTGGGCCACTGACTCCTCACTCCGCTACAAATGACATCAGTCCAAAACTGAGGAATGCTGCAGCTGGGCTTGATTCTACCCCTTTCCACAGCACTATTAATTGTTCTTGTCACAGCAGGAGTACAGAAACAAAAAATTTACTTAAAATTGCAAATGGAAGCATTGTTGTACCTTCAGAAACTGTCAGTTCCAAATGCTTCTGAGAAAGGTACAAGTAGCCCTGTGGCTGTCAAATAACAATACTGTGCACCTGTCTTGGATGTTAGGTTTCATTCTGATCTCTGATATTAGAGACTGATTTATCCTCAAAGTCTAACATTTAATATTCCAGGTTATTCAGATTAATTATAACTATTCATTTTCTTAAAATCCATAGAAATGTTTAATTCCTTTTTAACTTTTAGGCTCAGTGACCTTTTTAATTCACAGTCTAATTACAGGATACATTGGATGTAAGAGAGAAGTAAGAGAATTATTTAAGAAATTGCCATCATTTAATTGCTTTGAATTAATTTCAAACTCCTGTTCCATTTTTCATATAGCACTTATTAGTCTTCTGTGCTCTTTCCTAAGTCAATCACAATTAATCTCTTAAATTTTTCTTCAGAAAAGCTGCTTTCCATGCTCTGGATCATTCTTGTAGCTTTTCTTGAATGTCTTCTGAGGAGGGCCTTTGAAAAACCTTTTTTAACACCCAGAAGTAAGATATATGCACTTGTTTTTCCATTTTGTCAGAACACTCAGGCGTGTGGTTTTCCTTTGCATGGGCAGAGATGTTTGGCCTATCATGGTCATGGTTAGGCCTTTCATAAGTCTGTCATTAGAGACTGTGTCAATCACTTGACCTAGCGATAAAGATTCCTGTGTTATAATTCCTAGAAATTTTTTTTGGCCATATTTTTGTGGATATATACACGTTACTGACTTAGAGTACTATTAGATAGATGATTTAAATGAGAAGGTTTGTATGTTAGCCCATGAACCCAAGGCTAACATGAAGGTTTGTATGTTAGCCCATCAGTTTATAACATCTATGTTATTTCCTCTGTAATCCTTCTGCTGTTTTTGTATTTTTATTACAAGAAAAATATTATTGTAATCAATGTTCTCTACTGGGGAAAAAAAAAGCTAAACAGGGGTGATAATTTGTTTTGCATAAAACTTCAGACAAACTAGGCCAGTCAGATCAAAGGTCCATCTAAATAACATCTTGCCTCTGACAGTATCCAGTAATAGATGCTGAGAGAAAGCATATATGAAAACATAAAAGTTTTTTTTCCTTCTCCTGCAACTCTTACAGATTATAAAATTAAGGAATCAAGACAATCTGGAATATACTGATTTATTTTTTTGGCATTCAGAAAATCCTATGATAATTAGTTTAATTATTTAGTAAATGGGAAAAAGTACATCTGTCTATTTAATTCTCCTGCCTGATAATTTTGTGTGGTGTACTCTAGTTTTTAAGTTAAGAAAAATAGTGCATAATCATTCTCCACTCAGGATTTTATATACATCTATCACATTTTCCTTATTCCAAAGTGAGGAGTGTATTTAGTATCCTTTCATGTAAAATCTATGCCCTACCTCTTATCATCCTTATTATACTTCTTTGTGTTTTTCTGAGACTCATGTTTGAAAAAGCATACAGAGGCTTTATTCTTTGTAATTGTTTTTATTTTGGGGGGAGTGCCATTGATCCATAATTTGCATCTTTAATATTTTAATAAAGTTACCTTTAATTTTTCTAATGTCAATGACTATTTGCTTGTCAAATTCTCACCTAGGCCTTCTGATTTCCATTTTATACTTTATTTTCCATAAGTATCTTTCTGAAGGCATGTAAATGAGTGGCTTGCTTCTCACAGGCACAAAAGCCATTTAATGTTAATTATCAGTTGTAGCTCACACATTGCTTTTTGGCCCTAGGGTAGGAAGCAGCTGTCCGGGACAGCAGACTGGTGGGGACAGTTAAATTGCTGTAGAAATGGTCTGTACTTGGCAACATCCTTCAGAAGACTTCAGGAGATCAAGATGAACTCGTGAAGTTCAACAAGGCCAAGAGCAAGGTCCTCCACCGGGACTGGGACAATCCCCAGTATCAGTGCAGGCTGGTGGATGAAGGCATTGAGAGCAGCCCTGATGAGAAGGACTTGGGGGTGCTGGTGGATGAGAGCTGGACATGGCCTGGAAATGTGCTCTCTGTGCCCAGAAAGCCAGTTGTGTCCTGGGCTGCATCCAAAGCAGTGTGGGCATCAGGGAAAGGGAGGGGATTCTGCCACTCTTACTTTGTTCCCATGAGACCCCTCCTGGAGTTCTGTGTCCAGGTCTGGAGTCTTCTGCACAGGAAAGAAACAGATCTGTTGGAGCTGTGTCAGAAGAGAGTCACAAAAATTATCACAGGGCTGGAGCGCCTCTCCTATGAGGACAGGCTGAGAGTTGGAGTTGCCCAGCGTGGAGAAGAGAGGACTCCAGGAAGGCCTTATTGTGGCCTTTCTTTACTTAAAGGTGGCTTCCATGAAAGGTGGAGAATGATTTTTTCCTGAGGCCTGTGGTGATGACAGAAAGGCCAATGGTTTTAAATTGTAAGGGAGTAGATTCGATCGGTTATAAGGAAGAAATGTTTTATCATGAGGGTGGGTGAGACACCAGAACAGGTTGCCCAGGTGAAGCTGTGGATACCCCATCCCTGGAAGAGTTCAGGTTTGGATGGGACTTTGCAGAACCTCCTTGTACATGGCAGGAAAGGATATCCTTGACCATGGCAGAGGGTTGGACTAAGTGATCTTTAAAGTCCCTTCCGACACAGACCATGCTAGGATTGATTCTGTGTTCACTACTTGCCAAAGCCATATTCTTACCTGCTCCTTGCCCTTTAGGAGGGGAGTGGCCACGCAAAACAGCAGTGCCTTGCAGTTGCAGTAGGTTTTACATGTTCACACATTCCTACTGGGGACTGTGGGTAGGGAAATGTGCAGGGTGGTGCTGGGCACACAAACAGTGGGATTGTGGCTCTTGGTTATGGGAACAAGAAGCTTGCTTAGTTTTCATGCTCTAAATTGCTTAAGGACCTCAAATTAGATACTCTATCCTGCTTTGTGGACTGAGAGCCTAATGAGGTTAGCTAATGAGTTGTATGTCCCATATTGTGCAGAATGAATGTTTCTACACAGTTTTGTTTTAAGAACTCCATGAATAATAGCCTTGAGTGGTATTCTCAGGCTGGGAAAAAATTACATAAAAATGTAAATACATCTTTAAAAACCAGTTTTAATTACTTAAAAGCTAAGTGCACAAATACCTTGATTCTAATTGTCTGATTGTTGTGTGACTTCTCTCTGAAGTGAGGTTACAGTTGTTTAGGTA
>VYZQ01015729.1:11182-31565 GCA_013400655.1 Mystacornis crossleyi | reverse complement strand
AACCAGTAGCTTTGAGACACTGAGCATATTTGGGGCTGTGACCATGGTGGGCTGTGCTAACTTTCCTCTGGGCTGTAGAGAGAGGCTGGCACTGCAGGAACAATGTGATGATGGCAGAAGTGCTTGGGAAGCAATGAGCGTTAGAAAGCATAGAGTTTCTCTATGGTATTCTTGTTAAAGGATAGGATTAAGTGTTGGATTTTGGTCTGCCGCTGATGTCATATATCATCTGAGGGTTTTTCAAGCTTCTAATTTTCAATTTTGCCTATTTCCTATTTTGTTTAGGAAATCACGTAGAATTATCTTACATAATGCCTTTCTTAAATATTTCTACAGTGTGTGTTACTTAATAGTATTTTTAGTGTTGAGTGTAGAATTTAAATCTCAGTAAATAAACAATCTCAGATGTATATACACCTACATATTGTCTTCATTAGCGACTGTGCTCTGCTAACCAGAGCAAACTCTGCTTTCCGTAGTGCATACAGAAAACTTGTGTCTTGTCAGCGTGAGACAGACTGAATCTGCCAGTGGCAGATGCTGGAGTGGTTTTCTCTCATTTAGGCTGTTTTCTTTAGTCAATCTATTTTCTAGCAAAATTGTGATCAAATCCCTGCTCCATGCCCAGCCATAGAATTGCGGCTCCGTGTGCTGTGAGTTGTCTTGCCACATGGTCTTGAGACTCAGCAACGCTTGGAGCCACTGTCTTTGTACAAGCTCTAGACTGATGAAAATGAATGAGAAACTGATGGTTACAATTTTATTAATTTATCAATGTGGAGCTGAAGAAATGCAAAGATTCAGATTAATAGCCTTTTAATTAATTTTTTCTTATATTTAAATTGCTTGAAGCTTCTTTTGGGGTCTACTACGTCTTTTTGTTGACTACCCACAGCAGCTTTTTTTTATGAGGACCTAAGTTAGGTACCTGAACTGAATTGGCAATGATCACAAACTGGCCTGTGGTTTAAAGCCTTCACTTAAGTAGCAATCTTAATTTGATTAATTAATGCAGGACCCTTTTCCCAACCTCTCTGTGCATAGCAACCTTTCCACTCTAACTTTTACAACGTTGGATGTGGGGGCCCAAGGGGGCAATGTTGAGAAAGGAAAAGTCAAGAGAGGTAAAGCCACCCAAAGTATAAGTATAGCAGTCCTGTCTGCCTGCAGGCGCATGAAGACATCAGCAAGTACATCTTTCTTAGACACCCAGGCAGGCAAACCTCTCTGAAACATGGGGGCAGGAAACTGCTGCCGCAGCATCCATCATCCTGTGAGGGACAGTGAAAACATGTGCTGTCATCTTTGACATTTTAATTGAAAAGAAAGCTTACACAGATTTCGACCTTAAGCAGTATGTTTATACAAGTGTATACAGAGAAATAATCTGTCAGTTCAGTGCAGGCTCATTGCTATCGGAGTTGGTTTAGTAACTGAACAATCCAACATTAGCTCACACACCTTGCCTTGTTCCATGCCTCAATAATTTTTAGTAGAAATACTTTGCCTAGAGGCATGCAGTTATTAAAAAAGAGGCTCAGCTTGCTTAAAGTCTGGAATTATTAGCTCATGGTAACAAGCCTGCACTGGAGAAACTGTTGGTTCTTTGTTTTCATAACTTTGCTGTAATTCACCATCTTATTTTCAGAGAAAAACTTCTGCATTGTTTGGGAAGTTAAAAAAAATGAAAAAAGAAGAAGAAATCACTTCAAAAATATTATTTTTTCATTTTTATTATAAAGAGGGTTTACAAAGCTCTTTTATCTCAGTATTTCTATTAAATTGCTCTGGTCTAAATAATAAGGGTAAATAGAAAGACAATTTTGAGAAATTTGTTTTACCTCATTTCCAGGATAGGAATCACCTGGTAGTGAGTACTCAGTGAGAGCTCTCTGAAGACCCTCTCAGCCCCTTAAGAGAAAAATGTGCTTTTTCTCCATCCTTTATGCAACCTACTATCCCTTTCAGATGCAAAGTTGTGAAGGTCAAATAAAATCCATTTACACTGCTATAACCTGTGTGTGAAAGGAGTCACTTGAGTGAATGAGGGCTCCAGCACCTTTAGATAGCCCAAAGCTGGCAGAAGAGTTACTTGGTGTTCAGTTGTCACTTTCTCTTGATGCTGGGGGTAGGTTTCTTTCCAGCTGCTTAACCTGTTGATATTTTTCCTCAATGAGCCTCAGATTTTCAAATTTTCTTAATTTTGCTTGCCAGGCTGGAATCTTAAGCCCAGATTTTAAAAAGAGTGGTCATGTTAAAAAGTGTTTGTGTAAGCTTTATTGCTGTTATTATTCCTGGGTTTAAGTCAGCTGCCATTTGATGCATTTGTGTATTATAGCTACCTATTTTTTCAATGAAAAATGATACACCTTTATTTGTGGGGCTGCAAAATAATTTGTTTTCCTGAAGAACTAAGTTTGGTTCTGTTTGAGCTGAGAGACTGCAAAGGCAGTGGAATCAGTTGACATCGTTGCTTGTTTTTATGATCAAATCATGTTTATGCTGCAGTTTTTTGGGTTTATCCTGCTTCTTTTTTTCTTATTTTAATACAAGAATGTGTTTTTATAAGGGCTAGTCCTTTATAATCCCTTGAACCTGCCTTTTGCAGTGTTTCCCTGTTTTGCTTTAACTATGCCATTATCCTTCACATATCATTTGTGAGTTCCAGCTGTGTGCATAACACTGTGCAGAACATAAACTTCTCTGAGGAGGTTGTAGTCTAAGAAACCATTCTAGCTTTTCTTATTTTTCTTGTAATGGGTCAGGCAATAAGACCCAGTGAAATATTTAGAGGGAAAGAAAGATTGAAACCAGCAGTTTCTGAGACCTGTAAGAGCCAAAAGGCAAATGTTAATGGATTTTGTGAGGCTTCCAAGGACCTGCTGGTCCTTGTACTTGTGCTGAATTTGCAGAGGTTTCTTAAACATGTGCTCAGGAAATATAGGTGGCATTAGCACAATTGGAGTTTCTAAAGGCAAGATTTATCATTGACTAAATCTTTAAATAGACGTTGGCCCACTAAATACATGATGGGACTTGCAGATTTGTGGGGCTTTTCTTCTACAAGCTCAGGTGAAAAGTACAGAATTCTTAACAAATTTTGAAGGCATTTTTCCACAGGATGATAGTATTTTACTGTGTATATATATATATCCATTCTCTGTCTGTGTTTTTTTCATTTGTTTCTTTGTTTTACTTTTTCTTTCCCTTCATTTGGGTCTTCTGTCCCTGTGTATTAGAACAAGTGATCAAGAATGCATTTCTGATGGAGTTTGTTTCCAAATGAACAGCTTCTCTTCAAATGTCATCAAGGGATATGTGAATTGAGAAGTAAAATCTCTTTAGTTGCCTTTGACTTTGTTCTGTATCATTTCGTATCTGTATGCTGCATCTTGCTCCTTTTGTGATGCTTGTTGCTGAATTCCTTCTTCCTCTGTGCCAGTATATAGCTTGTTATCTTAATTGTGCCAGCTCTTCTGAGACACTAACATGGCCTTTCCCTTCACTTCTGAATCAAGCTTCTTGTCTTTAAGACTTTTCGAAGCTTAGCCTTATCTTATCTCAGTCCTCTAGTTTCTCATTACAGTCAAGCATCACTTTCACTTTGCCAGTGTCTTTACCATCAGCTGGTTTCTCTTTCCCAGGCAGAAATCTCTTCCTCTCCATCACTGGGAAAATACCTAAAGGTAGCACATATGCAAAGATATATGCACACTCCATTTAAAAATCTCTATAGAAAGCATAGCCTTTTCTGGATGCTTCCCAAATCCTCTAAGTTATGAGCCACAATTTTCCCTCTCTAGAGTGTTGCCCTTCCTGTGTCTCAGTCTTAGTTACTCCCTTCCTCTTGCAAGCTTCCTCAGTCCTGTCATTTCTGAGCATACCAGTTACATAAAAAACATTCAGAGAAACAAAAAAGCAACCAGAGTAGTGCCTCTAAATTGTCTCCAATTCTTTAGCACATTTATTTCCTTGTGTGTTCTATCTCCGTCTTCTACTTTTCATCTGGTTTGTGTCTCTAGAATGTAAACACGCTCTGTATGAATTGTCTCTTATCTCTGTTTGTACAGTGCCAGGCTCAATGGGGTCCCGGTCCCGACTGGGACCTTTGGGCACCACCACAGTATAAATGTCTGCTACTGATAATAATAATCTACCCACATCATGCAGATGTCTGAATTATCTGAGAAATACAAACAAGGATCTTTACTAGGTTGGCAGGGAGCCATGAATTCTAGGTGCCAGTTTTCTTTTCCCCTGAATACGGTTTGGCTCCCTGAAAAGCCTGGTGACACAAACCTCCCACTTCTTGGAAAGCTTGGCTCTCTGGCGGTGATGTGATTAAAACATCGTTTAACATGGGATACAGCAGGTCAGGTGAGGTCCCTTGCAACTATGTGAGGTATCCCAAGTACTGGTCTGATGCTTTTTTGTTGCTTTCCCTTGTGTTTATTTTTTCTTTCCTCCTCTTAATGACAAATGGATAAATTGAAACTAGACAGAACTGCCCCACTTTAAGGGTGGGAAATAATGGATCACAAGTGAGGACAGCTCTAGTCAGACTGATAGGCTTAAATAATGGCAGTGTGGCTCAAAAACCAGCAGACCAGCAGATGAGCAGTAAATGAGGCAGCCCCTCCAGTCAGAGCACATTACTCAGATGAAAACATCCTCTCCATGTCTTTGCCTCTGACTGAATCATTCAAATATTGAAGGCCCAGGACAGCACTTGGGCCAGGTACTCTGTCTGCAGTAACTGCTGTAAAAGCAACTCGGAGCTGGTCTGTGGAACCACATGCTCCAGGGAACTTACTTTCTGCAATGAAAAGTTAAATTGTGACAGTACCTGGCTGTCACTGAGACTTTCAGAGGGTAGACTGCAGCCAGCTGGGCTTATCCTCAGTATGGTAGGTTACTTGGGGGCTTCAGCCTGAAAGCCACCCAAACCACATGTGCGTACTGACATCCCTTGAAAAGATCCACTGCTGGCATGCAGTGATTGCTCCTCATTACATTGATCATAACGATATTATTGCTGCTTTATTCACCTCTGTCTCCCTATTGTTTCCACTCACTCTCCTGCATTTTTTCCTTGATCTCCAAGTTTTTTGGGGCAGGACTTCACCTCATGCACAAATTTTAAACCAAGCCTTCTAGGCGTTGTAATAACTATGTAGATACATACATGTTTTTATACATATATATATATATAAATGATGAAAGTCTGATCTAGCGTGTTGTGTAACTGCAGTGTGGTACAGAAATACAGTGCTGAGCCGACGTGGCAAATTGCCACAGCACAACCAGCCACCTGTGGCCTGCTCTGGTGTGAGCTGGCTGGATCTGAAGGATATGGAAAGTCAAGAGATGGGTTCCTTTACTCCAGTGCAACTTGGTATATTTCTGGTAAACTTTTTCCACACCAGAGCTAACTGAAGTGGAACAAATGGGGTTGTGATGTAGGCATTCTTGATGACCTTGCACGAATGCTACGTGCAGGGGAGTAAGGAGCAGGAGAGAGGTCATGATAAGACCCACTGACCCAGAGTGCTTTTTACCATAATAGAAAACATGCTACAGGGTACTTTAAATAGCATCAGTCCTTTTGCACATAGCCCCACATGGTCCAGGTTAGTAGGAACCTACTCTCATGAGACCTCAGCAGCAAACTGTCATCTGCCCAAATTACCCTTGAAGACTTCAAGTTAAGGAAAGCCTAGTCTTTTAATAGACTAATGTAGTGTTTAGTCATCAGGCAATCGGTTGCATCATTTCAGATGGAGTATTTGGTATTAATCTAGGAGCTACATACTGAAGTACATATCATAGATATTTGATTGCATTAGAGGAGTTTTAATCATTGGGTAGAGTCATATGATGGAACATGATCGAGTCACCACGGCTTAGCAGGGTACCACCCATCTGTTTAAATGTTAGTAAGGGTGACTCACGGTGTTAGCACGACCATGCAGAGGAAGAAGAGCCAGCATGGTCAGCTGCAGCAGCTTGGCTAACGTGGTATTTTACTAAGCCACTGTAACGCTGACTATCCAGGCCACACACACCCGAAGAGACAGTGTGCAAATGCTGACCGAGACCCCAACAGCAGGCTTCCGCTGGAACACAATGAAAATTCTTAAATTTTGGAAAAACCCCACGGATAGCCAGATTTTTAGTGAGGTTGAGCACCTGCCAGCTCTCTATCTTATCTGTCATTTACTTGTGGGCTGTTTGCCCAACAGCTCTGTCTATTTAGCAACACAGGTGCCAAGGAATGAAAATCTCTCAGTCAGCAATATTGACTGACAGGCTACAGGCAGTACCTCCTCATCATTTGCAAAGAGAGGAGCAGATTCAATATGTCCAACATTAAAAATAACAAGTATAAACTCTCGCTGACTTTCTTTGCTGCCAGATAGAAGGCAACAACAAAAGAGATTGTGTTGTCCTTGGAAGAAATATCTCAGACCAACAGAGTATCTCAGCCTGTACGGTTCTGTGCCATACACATTCCCTGAGCTCTGTGAGAGTGAGTGTGCAGGAGCATGAGCTAAATCCATGACCTGTGTTCAGTGTAGGAGCAATGGAAGTATGCCTGAGTACTGGCCAATGTCAGTCCCCGATATGGGAGGATGTGTTGTATTACACTTTTATCTATGGCAGGTTTTTCAGCAAAGAGGCTCAGCCTTGAAGAGCAAGGCCTCTCTGACTGCTCTGCACCTCTTTTAAAAAACAGGCTTGGGAGCTGACTAGCAGGAGTGTAGCAAGAAAAAATGAAGAACTGAAGATTTTTTCCCTCTAGCTAAGCATAAAGCATGTACTCTCCCCTAAAATGAAGCAGCGTTAAAGGTGAAACTGGGGACAGCAAGGAAGATTCTTTACCATTTTAATAAATACCAATAATTCCCCTTTGCCCAAGCCCCATATTCCCAAGCTCATTAAAGCAATTTTGGAATTTTTTTTGGCTCTGGAACATATAGGCAAAACCCAAACCATGCAGTCCCTTGAGAATCACTTGCACAAATAGTATGGGTCAGGCCAAAATACGTTTCTGTCAAACAGCCTAACACCTAAGCTTATTATGAAACTGGTGAATTGTACAAAGGGTCTGTATGTGGGGCACTCAAAATGAATAAAGGTGTGGGGGGGCTCTTGTCATGGTACTTGTTTTACTTTGACCCCACTGAAAACTCAAGCGATATTTTTATTGAACATGTGGCTCTGGCCAGCGCTGTTCCCATAGATTCTGTCTAAGCTGGTGGACTTGAGAGCTGCAGAGTGGGCAGGTGGGTGCACACCTCAGTCTCATTCCAGGCCAGGCAGGAGAGTGCACCAGTGCTTTCTCCTTTCCTACCCACTCCTCCTGCCTGCTGTCCAAGAGGAAACCCCACGTGCATCCGCAGCAGCACACTCTGTTCTGCCTCTCAAATGCCCCAGCATGGGGGTCCCAGCCCTGCTGTCTGGCACATGGACTTTACAGCGTGAGGTAGAGAAGACCTGTTTGAATTTGCTGTCTGCTACTCTTCAGGGCAGTAGTTCGGGTAAGGATGGGCTAGTAGGAAGTGGACCCTTCTTGTGGGCATCACCACAGCGTCTAGAAACCAAACTAAGATCTCCTCCTCACGTTCAACTTGATATCTCCTTACTTTTTTCCTTTCGAAAGAGCACTGAATCTGCTTTTCATGCTACTTTGATGCTGTCCTACTGATTTGTCAGTCCTCATGTGTGAATGAGTGCTGGTACACAGAGCATCTGAGTTTAAGTGGACAGTAGAATGGCTCAGGGCCTGTGTACTTTGATTATATTTTCTGAGCTCATCTTTCCTGCACTGCATCCATTCCACTTATACCACCTTCACAGCTCCCGAGGCTTAGCCAGGTACTGAGCTGACTGTGGAGTCACATATCCCAGAAATTCATTCATGCTCCCTCACAGAACTTACTACACTCTCTCACAGAATTACACCACACATTTGGAAAATGTTGTCTTGATTTTTTTAAGGTGATATGAAGATGTAAGTACATCATATTCTGCCATCAGCAGATAACCAGGGAGGCATAGGAAGAACTCCTTGTCTGTATCTGAGATACATTTGTTGTTATTTTTGGGTTTCTTTCTTCCCCTTCTGAATAAGTTCTGTATGTGTCTGGGAGGATTTTTAAAACATCCTTCAAAACACAGGCTTTTTCTCTCCACGAGAACCAAGACAAAAGGATGGGTTCAGTATTGTGTGCAGCTGCTAAAAGAGGGCAGCTGAGGGCAGAAGGATGGGAGGAGCAGAGTGTCTGAGTATGAGGGAATTGTCGGGGGAAGGATTTTGAGGTGGCATTAGTTGGGATAGAAATGTTTCTGTGGAAACAGGGTTGAAGAGATGAGTGTTGAAGGACTGCAAGTCCAAGGATGGGAAATACTGGGGAGTTTTAAAGAAGAGGGGATTAGGTGAGTCAAAGTCTTGGCAAAAGAGAAGGAGACTTGTACGTCAGAAGAAGGTGGTTTTGCTGTCAGACAGGCACCTACAGTTTGGGACCTTGGATGTGGTGTCCTCCATACTGGCTGTCTGTGAATTCCATTGCTGACAGCCTTTGGGCTTTTTGCATGTTGTTAGATAGCTGGAAGTGACAGCTGAAGTTAGAGGAGGGGTGTATGTATTCATGGTTGCCAGTACCACTTGCAATTGGAGGGGCAAAATGTAAGGCCCCATCATTTGGTGTGACACAGTTCAGACCAAGCAGGAACTGGGTTCCCCCTTGCTCCTCTAGGGTTATCACTCTGCTTCCTTGACTGGGTCAGCCCAGTTTTGAGGCTTTCATGGCTAGCTGTGGATTCATCAGTGAAGCAAAGGATGCTTCTGCCAAGGCTGAAAATCAACCGTGATGTTTAGAGGCTTTAAACATCTTAGACTCCTTCCATGCTCTCCCCTGCAGAGGCTCTTCAAGCTCACAGACTGTGCACCCTCTTCTCCAGTCCTTGTTACACCTTTTGGGGGCAACTCTCCTTCCCAATAAACAGTCTAAACCATGTGCTACACGAAAGACCATCCTGTTCACTGAGAATGTAATATACCTACTTGTACTGCCAGTGTTTGGTGAGGCACTGTGTATGAAAACTTTATTTTCAAGCCTTTTGAAAAGGTAGCAAGTTGCACTCACTCAAAACTTCAAGCAACTCACACTTTTTTAAAACTAAAAGAAACCCTAAAACAACAAAATCCTGATAACTCCCAAGACCACATTCTCAAAGGCTTTTTTCAAAGTGTAGTCCCAGCACTGCTAAATCCATTAATTTTATGATTCATCTTTGTGAGTGGGCCTACTTTCTCACATGCACTGTTTTCCCTGTACTTTAAAAAATCCTTCTAAATCTTTTGAACCCCTTTTGTCAAAATAATTCACTCTGCTTTTCTATAGTCCATATGTTTTGCTTCCATAAACTTCATAATCTGAATGTAATTTTCCTAATTTTATTTCTACTTTTTAAAAAAAATTTTTTGTGTCCTGGTGGTGTGCTAAGTGGTAAAATTAGTAATTATGCTTTGGAACAAAGGCTTGGTGGAGTTTCACAGGAGAGATACCAAGGGTGATGTGAAGTACACATTTTAGAGGAGCTTATTTACAGATGACAAAATTTCAAAATTAATTTAAGAGTGGTTAATTTTCTGTCAGAGTCTGCAAAACTGTCATCCAGATATTTTTGTTCCTGAGGGCTAAATTTACAGCAGTGCACTGTAATACCAAAAGGTTTTCTTGCTTTGTCTGTAGAAAATCTTTTTTGTACCGTCTTTTGCTAGCCACTATACTATGCAGAGGTGCCCAGACTGAGACCAGCTGATACGTATACATTCATATTATATCAGGTGAACTATACTGGTGCTTTAACTGATAAAGAGAAGAAGAAAGGTGATTCACCTTCTTCTTGAAAACTTTATGTTCCACTGATTTATGCAGGAAAGGACAAATCTCGGATAGGTTTATCCGCGCCTGCTTGTCTGGAGCTGCCTGTGCCTACCAGTGGCTGGCAGGGTAAGGCTTGTTTTGGTCTCCACAGCCCATGACAGCTTTCTTTTCCCTTCTCTTCTTCTAGGCCTGTCCCAGGTTCTCTGTCTTCACTACTGCACCTACACAACCGACAAAGACAGCCTATGCCTGCCTCTATGCCTGGCACCCTGCCCAACCCTACCATGCCAGGATCTTCTGCTGTACTCATGCCTGTAAGTTTTCTGGTTTGGCTTTTTTGCAGGGAGGAAATCTGTTTTGTGTTTGATTCAATCTAAGCAGACGTGTAAGTCTGCTGGATTTTCTAAAAGCCAGTGCAATAAGTTAAGGAAGCTGGACCTTCTGTGGTGTATTGAGTATTTTTGCAAGCAAGAGTATTTCTGATGAAGTTAATGGCATGCTAACTAGCATGAGAGTGAGTAGAAGCAGTTTACATGAGACTAAAAATTGTGATTCTCATACTTGATCACGTAGGTGAGATCAAGGTGTCTGGGCTGGAACAAAAAAGATTTTTCTGAATTCAGGAAAAAACTGGAAAAGCTATGTACATAAATTATGTCAGTGAACTCTAAGTGATCCTCTTGTGTGGGAGATAACCAGTTAACAAGAAAGAAATGTGACTTACTTTTCTGGCCTGTTAATTTACAATTATTTAGAACTAGGTAACAATTGCTGCTCATCTTTCATCATTTCTGGAGGGATGGGAATATTTCCCATCTTAGGGAAGTCAAAGGGGTGCTTTACAATTGTGACTTCAAATCTTAAATTATTTTAACCCTTTAATCTTTTCAGTAGAAGACATTTGGGCAGGTTAGGAGTGGAGAAAAGTAAGGATGACATGGGGAAGAAGGAATAGAGAACGAAGTTTTTGCTTCATTTCACTGTGTTCAGTTTGCAAGACAAACCTGAGAGCAATTGACCATGGGAGGGAGAAAAGCGCTGCTTGTTCTGGCTTTGCTGGATCAAGGGGAACACTCCACAAGGATACAAAGATTCAGGTTTGGCTGCTATTTGCACAGTCATGAATAAGTTATTAATTATTAACTTGTCAATAAGGCTCTCCTGAAATATCGATCAGGAAGTTTAACAAAAAAAAAACATAAGACGTCACTGTGGGAAGTTTTTTCTGGCATGATTCCCAAGGAACCAGAAATGCAGCAAACATCCAGCAACATCTTAATTTCAGTGGCTTCAGTCTGCTGCTGGGGAGCCCTTCGGGCAGCTTTACTTATGGACAAGCAGGTGTGCTCTGGCTGCGATCCCTGGAGATATGAGCATGGAGACGAGACAGACCCTGTCAGCGCTGGCAACCCCTCCTGCCCCACAGCACTCCTGAAAGGGCTGCAGGGGAGATGGCAGTGAGACCTGCTCCTACTCCATGGAGACAAGGGGGCCTTGGCAGCTTTTCCCTGCCAGCGGGCAGTGGGATATTCACATTTCTCCAAAGCCCAGCATCCATTCTTGCAAGCACCATGGAGGGTAGGAGACAATGCCTCACCACAGGGCACAAAATATAGCTCCCCTGCTTGGATTGCTCAGAAGGACCCAGAAGCATCTTTTTTGTAGGAGCCAAAGACTGGGGCAACTGGCTCAAAGCAAGGTGGGATGCTCAGCTCTGGCTGGAAGCAGCACCGTAACCCTGCTTACCACCCCCGACAAGGCCTAGCAGCATACGGGGCTTTTTGGGGAATACCCTCCAGGAAATGATTTTATAGAGGACTTACTGCCATTAGGTTTTGTTTGTATCACTCCCTCCCAGCCTAGTGAGATTCGCTTGCAGAAAGGGCTCTGAACCGCCAGGAGAAGTTTTGCTTTGTTTTTTACTATCTCAGCAGTGCATGAAAGCTTCCCTTACAAGACATATGGAAAACTCTTCCCAGCTGAGCAGTCTGAGTGAAGGAAAAACAGCCAGCTTGTTTTCCATATGCTTGAGATTGTAGATTTTTATTTATTCTTTTAACAAGCTAAGTTGGGCTTCACTGGGAGGGGAAGCTACAATTTTATACAGTGATGCTTTTAAAACCACTTAACTCTGAGTGTTGTTATACTGAGAGGGAGAAAATCATTACAAAAAAGCGCAAACCTGGGTGGCTGCTACATTTGTTTATTAAAGAACCCCTTTCTTTATAATTGGCTGTGAGTTTTCAGGGCCGATTATGATGAAACACACGCCTACGTGCATACACATATGCAATTCATGACACAGATTGTTATTTTCCCAGTCATGACTTGAAGAAATAAAGCTGAGTCCATTTAAATAGAAACTGAGAGTAAATTCTTGCAAATGTCTCCAGATGTTTTCAAACCTTTTTTTTTTTTCTTTTAAAAGATGGAGCGACAAATGTCAATGAACTCCAACATCATGGGGATGCAGGGGCCGAACCTCAATAATCCATGTGCTTCACCTCAAGTTCCCCCAATGCATTCAGAAGCCAAAATGGTAAGACGAGAGTTTTTAAAAATTACTGTATTTTCTCATACTGCTGTTGCATACCAGTTACCCAGACAGCGGGGGGGATGTAGCCAGACACTGCTTACTTCATTCTTAGTCATACGTTATACTCTTTTTTAGTATCCTGCAGTAAATTGCCTTTGTGTCTATGAACTTTCAAGATGTCCTTAGCCCTAACTGATCTCTCGGTGAGAGGGAACTGAAGGGTGAGCTATCTGATCCATGCTGTGCTAAACAGGATTTTTGGTGCAGATTAGTAGAATTTAAGCAAATGGTCTGGCTTTTTCTCTAATGGTATCTGTGCTCCACAACTTGACCTAAAGAAAATTGTCAGTTAATAAAGAGTGCAGTAAAAAATGTGTGCTCAGGAGGAAGTGTACGTTGTCCTTGTTTTTTCCAGATAGGAGCATGGTGTGTCAGAGAAGCACACCAAACAATATATGTATATAGAACTGGGATGTTTTCTTTTTGTGGAATGCAACAAAGGTGTTTCCATCAAAAAGAAGTCTCAGAATTTGGGCAAATGTAGTTTATTTATACGAGTCAAATGTCATAACGAAAAACCAAAATTGTTTTTTGAAGTTGTTCTACATCTTAAAAGCTCAAGGCTTCTCAGGCATAGGTACTGACATAGGATTAATGTAGGTAAACTAAATTGCAGGTGGATATTTTTAAGTTTTCCCCAGCTTTATATGCACTCTTGAGGAGGTAGTTGACACTAATATTCTTGGAATCAATCTATCAGTGTAGAAACGCTTTGGCTTTTTAAGTCTCAGAACTGCCGTTTGCTGCTGTCTGATGGAAATATGAAGACAGAAGTTTTTAGTTTTAGCTCTGTAGGGTTTTTATCCTCTCAGTATATCTCTCATATATATATATATCATATATCTCATAGTGAAAAACAGGAGTAACTTCATTAAACTTCTTTCAGTGGCATTTTGCCGAGGTAAAATTGTCATAAGTGAGAGAATGAAATCAAGCAGACAAAGATTAAGCAACCACATATTTTTATACATTTCTACTGTGCATGACTGGTATGGCTTTTAAAGTTGTTGTCATCTATCCTGAGGCAAAGAAAAATATCTACTTGTCTGTTGGTATGGTGCATACAGGACACTCTGGGTTAAGAGCAACAACATAAACGAGCTTATTCTACCTCTGTTTTCGTAGGTTGGGTAGGTCATGGCTTCACCTCACTGTTGGTCTGGGTTAGGCTGTTAACCCAACCTCTGTTAACACTCTGTCTAAAACCACACTCCGTAAACATGCAGCCAGTTGGCCAGAAGAGGAATGATAGCCAAAAAAGCTGGCTCCCCCAGCCAAGGAAAACCTGTGGTTGAGAGTTCTCTCTGCTGTACCACACAGTGACGGTGACATGCCAAATGGCAACAGCATCTGCAGCAGAGCTTGTTAAAAACTTTTTGGAATAGGCAAGTGTTTTTTCAATGCAAGTGTAGCTGAGCCAAGCTAAATACTCCTTGGCTGAATAAATCCATAGCTGGCATCTGTTTTGGGGACTCAAGATTCTGTAGTTTACTCTCTGCCCACAACCCCTGCCTCTTTTTTACTGGTAGTGTGAGGCTACTTAAGAACAAGATTAAATTATTGGTGCATATGGTGAGAATTCTGTGCTTTAATAACTGAAGCTGTACATTAATAAAAATTGCCTTTTAATATGGGGAAGCAGGTTTTGTCCCTAAATCTGACGTATGAAGGCATTTTAAAGTACGAAGAAATTGCTATTGGTTACAAAATATGGTATAGTGAACAAGCAGAGCCTTTGCTTCTCAGGGCCTTTCTGCCACCTTTCCAAGGGTAGAAAAATTCTGCACGCATTAACTCTTAAGAGTTATAATTCAGAGCTCCAGGACTTTTCCTCTTTTCAGATGCAGGTTTGGTGCTTTTAAAATATTTTATATTTCTAAATTCTAATTTTATACTTTGTTTCTCTATGAGCACACATGTAATATGAAAAGCCTCTTCATTTAGCCACTGGTTGGAGGAATATGAATCTATGAAGAATACTCTGCACAAATACAAAGTAGAAAAAATGTAGGAAATATTCAGAGCAAAATTATTTCTTACATGTAAGTGCATGGATTTTAAATCAGAATCAACTGTATTACATGGATATTTGTTATTATTAAGTTTTTCACTTTTCTTCATGCTTAAAGCATGAGACTTCACAGACTCTGGTGACTTCTTAAAAAAAGTTAAAAGTGATGGTGCTCAGTACCTTATCGGAATTGTGTCCTGCATTAGGAAGGAATTCCAGATTTCCCTGGATTCTGCTAATGCTGTTACTGCTGCTGCATTCAGCACTGCTTGCGTTCTTTTTGGCTGGCCCCACCCCAAGAGGAATGTATGTGTCAAACACCAGACAGTCATCGAAGATGCTTGTAGCTGGTGACTGAAGTAACTGGAGAGGTCCAGGGGACTTTGGGCCTGATTCATCCGGTGCCCAAATCCGTGGGAGTATCGGCACTTTTGGGAGGCCTACGTGAGAGAATGCAGGACGGGTTCCTCTAAGTGTGAGACCCAGATGTGAGACCAAATCCTTCTGGCCTCATGGCAGTATGTACCTGAGCAATGCGAGCACCGTTTGGCATGCAGCAGTCATTACACTGTTTGGTGACACGTGTGACTTAATTTGCCTCTGCCTCTGAATAAATAATATCAGTAGGGATGTTGTGTGATGCCAGGTTTTTTAAAGAAAGCAGATAGACGGCAGAAGATTCATGCCCTTGATTGGTTCATAATTTGTTTATAGAGGGAAATGGAGGCCAGCCTGATAAATATATGCATTGTCTAATATACAAGTACATCTACACACACATATAGAATATACGTGGCATTAATGTAATGTTTCTGTAATAAGCAATACGTATTTTAATCACCTTGTATCACCTGGCATTTATGGAAAGCCCCACTCTGCCACCCAAGATGCTCGCTTCCTGGTTTAATTTTTTTTCAGGAAAACATTCCATCAAGTATTAAGGTATTGTAGATGACATCCCAGAACTGATTTAATTTATCACAGCAATCTCAGTTTCTCTCACAGTATGCCTCTCAATTAGGTTATCACCTAATGCTTTAAAACTGTCCTAGTAAATGAATGAGTGAACATCTAAATCAATACTGCTTTCTTCTTAGATTCACAGCTGAGTGGATAAAACTCTTATGCTGCCCACCAGAAACACACATTGATTTTATATTAAAATGTATTGCATTGGAAAGAGGAGGATACATATAGCTCTTAAGTGTACATGGTAAAAATATGCAGAGTAGCACGTGTAGCATATTAACATGTGGTTCAGTAGGCTGAAAGTATTTTGAAGTTGGAACTGTTGGCAGTGCCTTTGCTTTAATATACTGCCTACATACAGCTTGGTTTTGCAGTTTCAGAGTATTGGAGGTTTTAAAACTCGGAAGTGCAGTATCGTGTGGATTACTGGAGTGAAAGATAAACAGTGCACTAAACTGCTGAAAACCTGTGTGACAGCAGGTCTTTTCAATGGAGCTGATGCCTTTCTATCTGAATTTTGCAAGGCACTGATCTTTACCTGTAGAAATTTATGGCCTCTGAAAGGAGGTATAAAAAGCAAGCTGGCAATGAAAGAATTGAACTTGAAAATACAGTTCTCAATTTAATCTATTAATTTTTTCTTTTACAATTTCTGTCTGCCATTTACTGGATATGTAGTTTTATAAAATTAAAAAAAATATTATATGTGTAGCTTGGCTGTGCCTGTAATCCTGACAGAACATGCATGATTCTTTAGAAAAGAAAAGAAATTATTTCTGTATCAGAAGTGCATAGGACTATGGGCTGTTGTTTTTGCCTTGTAAGTATTACTAGGTTGAGCAGCAAAAAATAAAATAAAAAAATTTGGAAGTGTCTGTCAGATGAAAGACTGAAAACATAACCAGAAAAGAAAAGTAATAAATTGGTAGAGTGCATGTTCCTAATTATAATAGTAAAATAACTGAACCTCCTAATTTACTTAAGAATGCTGGACAGCTTTAGCAGAGGAGGAGGAGAGAAGTGAAAGAAATTACAGTGAGCCAGTTGTCGTCAGCACTAATTTTTATTCAACTTCATTAGAGGTAAGGGGCCAGATCCTACTGGCGGCTGTGTAAATCCCAGCTGAAGCATCACACCATCCCAGAGGAAAGGCCGGGCTGTGTGCAGAGACCTGGGTGCATTCCGTATGGCTCTAAGAGAAGCATGTCTCGCTATCTCCAGGAACACAACATGTCAGCCAAATGGGAAAGGCTTGGCCACAGAAGTGGAGGGCTTCCATCGGATATAGATTATCGTCTGAGTTTAGATGGAGTCTTCTGCTGCTCCTTGTTTTACAAATAACATGTGTTCCTGTGCCCTGAGCTGTGATGGTGCAACTGGTGCAAAGTGAGAAGCAGCTGGAGTAAGCTCTTACCCTGGCCCCGCTTTGGTGCTCGGCTCAGCCATTGCAGCAGCCCTTGGATGTGGAAGCAAAGAGTGCTGCCCAAACAGCAGTGGCTGGGACAGCTGGCGGCCTTGGGAAGGACATCCCTCTGGATTCCAGCTACGGGCCCAGGTTTGCAAGGTTTCCATACTGATTACAGGCAAGGGGCTGACATAGGCAGTCCAGGCAGGGTCAGAGCCACTGAAGCTCCAGGTTTAGATACTTCACACTTTGTGACTGAAGATACTTCGTTGAACAAAATGAGTGGTTTGAAGTCTATGTTTTCCTATGAAGCTGGCTGGGAATGGGATCGCTTTAGTAGAGCAGCACATATTGCTTCAGGGCCAGAAGGCTTTTCTTTGCATGGATTCTGGACTACTGAGCAGAAAGAAAAAGGTTGCATCTCTGCAGAGCTTTCAACTGCAATTGTTCCTCTTGTACTTCACAATTAAGCAATGAAAGCAGCATAAGAGAAAAAAAAATGTGCAAAACAAAGTCTTCCAAATAAAAAATAGAGGTGTGACGAAAGTTTCTGTATCAGTAATTGAGAAATGTTTTCACTGAAGGGACTGTTGTATAGTTAAAACCCACGGTGCTTCTGCAACTGTTGACAAAACTCACTATTCTGAAATTGTATCTCCTTTTATATTTGTGCTTATGTTTTAAAGTCCCCAAAGCCAAACTTTCAGTGTACTCCTGGTCTGTGCTTTAAAACCTTTCCTGGGCAGTAGCTTCGCCTGCAGACAGTGTGCCTTGCTGTGGATTAAGGTATTATCATGATGGGTGAACATAATAATATTCTGGTTTGTTTACTGAAACAGGACCTTGTATTCGTCATGCCTAAATTCTGGATTATGTACTAGACTGGGTAGGAACTAATTCTTCTTAAGCTGTCAGTGGCTCAGTAAGTTCACTAGGGAAGCAAGGCGGTTCAGTTACTCATTGCTGCTGCGAATATGTGCCGAATATCTGATCTTACTTCTCCCGAGTGCATATGAATTGCGTTGCTTCTTGCAGGCACAAGTTGTAACAATTCCTTGCATTTTTCTTTCTTTGTGTCACTTTATCCTGCGGTGATCTTATCAGCACTATTTCCCTAGAAGAACTTGGATTTTTATTATTTTGTTTGTCTTGATTCAGCTGGGTGTTAAAGTGACCTCGCTTTCTCCCCCACCCACCAGCCCTCACCCTTTCTCCCTGTTTCTCCACCACCCTCCTTCCTTGGAGGATTTACCGTCTTTGTAGATTTGTTTCTCTTTCTCCTTTTCTCCCCAGTGTCCACCCTGATTTTGTAACCATGGCAATAACTGAAATGCAATCCTAATATTTGCTTGCTGTAGCTATCATCTAGCCCAACAGATGAACTGTTGGCTTTTGTGTGTCGTAAGGTTTTGAAACTTAAGTTCCCGATACATCCGTATATGTGAGGGTAATTTGTTTGGTGCCCAACTGTCCCTTACAGAAAAGGTTTTGTTTGTGTAAAGTTGTGTGTCAGTGGGCACTGGTGCGAGTAAAAGCAAGCCCTCATGGTAGTGAAGCAAGGGAAGGAAACTGTAAAAATAAAAACATGGTTGTGTTACACGGAAGTTCTGCTTCGTATAGATATATTTCAGTCTCTTGCTTGGAATATGTACAGCTTTCATTTTCTGAGATTTTTGCAAGATCCACGAATAATGGAAATTGTTTTTCACTTCAGGCTGTTGCACATTAAGCCCAGCGTTTGATTGGGATATGCTAGTGCATCTTGTGACAAGTGATGGGCTTTGGGGTGGGGGAGATGGTTTTACACACTTTACCAGCCCCATATTTTAACCACCGAGGACACAAGAACTGGAAGAGAAATTCTCATGGCAATAAATCTCTTCTTTATGGACAGGCTTAAAAAGCATTTTCTGAAAACTATGCAGTAGCTAATGAAGCAGTTTATTAATTATGATAGTCTGCCTGTGAGATAAATAATTTCAGACTGTTGAAGTGAGACAGAAAATTGAAGTGACTCACTAGAGGCCACACAATTTGTCAGTGGAAGAGCTGAAACAAGCACAGAAAAATTTCTGGCTGCCAGTTCCAGAAAACACAATTTCTGTCAGAGGAAAAATTATGTATATGTTTTTTTCAGGTTAATATTAATGTTGGTAATATCAATATAATTGTTGAAATACGCTGCTTTTTCACGACTACTGAAATAATGGGAAGACTGAACTCCTCAAGCTTACAGGGGGTGCAGGCTCAAATTTAGGATTCAAATCTGAATGAAGGTGGCGCTTTGTGTTGGGATTTAATGCCCCTGAAATTTCCTGAACTTTACTGATGAGATTTTGGCACAGAATGACAAAAATTAACTGATCTTCTGAGACTTCTGTCATCTGAGATGATGGAAGCCTTGTGAGATCAGCTTCCCTGGCATCGTGGCTTTCACTGAAATCTCAGGAGAGCACTTACTTTCACATAATGTCAACCATTTCCAAACCAGGACTAACTAATACCCCTGTAGAGCTCCTTCTAAGATCACAGACTTACTTGAAACGCTGCTGCAAGCTGTGTGCAGTCCGAGGGAGTGTTCACAGCATTTGTTTTTTCTTCTGTCAGATATGGCCGGTGACATTTCTCAGCGCTGGGAAGGCTATATCCTGTCTTCCAGATGTTCATTAGTGCAACTTCTCATTTATGCTCAGAGGAGGTAATTTAAAAACTGGAACAGGCTGGGTCTCCCACCCTGGAAACACTTACACAGCAAACTGTGCTCAGCTCTGGTTTTTGCTAGCAAATTGCTGGCCAGTAAAGTTTATCNGACATTTCTCAGCGCTGGGAAGGCTATATCCTGTCTTCCAGATGTTCATTAGTGCAACTTCTCATTTATGCTCAGAGGAGGTAATTTAAAAACTGGGACAGGCTGGGTCTCCCACCCTGGAAACACTTACACAGCAAACTGTGCTCAGCTCTGGTTTTTGCTAGCAAATTGCTGGCCAGTAAAGTTTATCTGGGATTTTAGTGTATAAAGTGTTATGGATAATCTTCCCAAATGCGCTCTGTAGTCAGACTGCATGGGATGTAGCACAGTTAGTTGTGTCCTCTGCACTCCGTATCCCCTTTATTCTATGACTGCTGCATAGCCCACTTTATGGGATGCCCCCCAGGGGACCTGAGCTGCCTTTACTCCCTTTGTTGCTCATGTGCTGAGGACTGACTCTGGCAACACGGGCACATCCAAGTTACTCTGCTTTAGATAGTTTCCTTTGTTTTAAAGAACTTATGTTACGAAGAAGACAGTGAATTACTGGACATAGCTGGAATATTGCACAGGCCGGGGGACTCTGACCAGCTGAAGGTGGACTAGCATGAAGATTTGACTAAAAAACTGCCATGTATTTTTAGGAATAGAATTCAATTTATGCAAACCCTTCCTCTTCTAGTCATGGATGTGCTTTTTTTTCCTCCCATTTTTATATTAAAGTCACACTGAAACCAACTCATTTTCATATTGAAATATG
>VYZQ01015728.1:32056-47067 GCA_013400655.1 Mystacornis crossleyi | reverse complement strand
GAAAGCACACAATTCATTGTTTTCATCATCCTGTGATCATAACGATACAAAGAAAAGTCACAGTAATTACAGAGCAGTCTTCATAAGAGCTATATTTATTAAGCTATGTTCATCCCTGTTCCAACTCCACTAGCTTCTGTCAAAAGCAAGGATATATTTAACCGTTATGTCCTAGCTTGCATAGCTACAATTATTATCCTTGAGAAAGCAGGAATGCTTTGGCCCTTTAAGAGGTTAAACCTTACTTTCTGTCTGTTAACAAAAATACTGAATAGTTGAAATAAATTGCGAGTGCAATAAATGTTCCTAGACTTCAAACTAAGCATTCTTTCTGAAATCATGTCCATAAAAGGCTTAATTTTATTTTTACCTTTTCAGTTTGGTAACAAAAATAGTGATGAAAGGCAAACACACATATATCTGTATATATGCATGTATTAGCATAAATACAAACATATTGGCAAGAAAAATTAGTCAGAAGTGTGTTGTCAAAACCCTTTATTTTTCATTGGATTACTAGTTGCTTAAGTAGAATTAAGGACTACTATTAACTTCAGAAGTCTGAAAGTAGTTTAAAAAATGAAAGAAAAAAATACTCTTTAACTAGAGGAGACCACAATGAACATATGAGACAGAAGGAGGATACAGTCTGCTGAGTAGCACAAAAGAAAAATGAGAAAAAAGTTGTTCAGGATACATCTTAGCACATAAACTGAGCATCAGATGTAATCTGTTGCCATCACCAGGTGGTTTACAGAAACATTTATCTGTTATGAGGCCTGTGCAAATGCTATTTTGAATTGTTACTGGAAATTTATTTCAGCATAATATGAGCTAATAATAAAAAAAAAACAAAAAAACAAAAAAAAACCTCAGGGCACCAGAACTAGCCTGGTTCTATTTTACCTGTTCAATTTAACCAGGAGAAAATAATTCAGACTGCCTTGCACAAAAAATAGGCTTATTATTGACTTCAAAGAGTTCACTAACAGCAGCATACAACTTCTGGCATCATCTCAGTCTCACTGGTTCTTGATAATTAAAAATACTGTTTATTTCACAGGATGTTTTTAGTTAATAAACAAAATAATTTACATAGCTTCTTTCTTTGGCTGTTTGCTAGCATGTGTTCTGCCACACAACTGTTTACTTCTCGCTGCCCTGAAGAGGAATCCTTGTGTTCACAGGGGAGGAAAAATATGGCTCAGACAATCAAATCTACAGAACCATCCTGCAATAACTGATCATTCAGGANAATGAGGCCAAACAAAACATAAGATAATAGAATTCATTAATATCAGATAATATTAATAGAATTCAAAGAACCAAACAACATATTTTATGTCCATTCCAGAGTTCCACACATGCTTCCTATCTTTAAAAAGCATGAGGTATCATAAATCCTCCCATCTCATCTACTGCATACAAGATATCTATCTTCCCACACTGCCATCCAATACAGCTCAGAATTCGGGTCTTATAAGCCTCAATATAAAATGTGCTGTTGTCTAAATTAAAACTTCGAAAGCATACCTTGTGTTTATAGGCTGGCTCACAGTCACAGGGATTATATGTGCCTGTGCATGTATATGTGAGTGCATGAAACGAGTACTGAACCTATTGACTTACTTCTAATTAAAAGAGAAGAGAGTGAAACACTGGGAAAATTCTGAAGCAACCTTGTGTTGTGATATGCAGAAGAATGCAAGCTGCAGTTCATTGGTGTCTCCATAGAAACAAGACAAATTGGACGGTGTAAGACATTGTCAGAGGACTAAAAAATTTCAGCTTCAGCAGAAAACAGAAAAGCACCTGAGGGATTTTTTTTTTTAACCAGGAAAACAAAATTAATTATTCATTTCCTATATGGGAAGCATCCATTTTTAGATGAGTTACTTAACATACATCAGGATTAATTTATGGAGTGGTTAATCCTATGATTTTCTAATCCATAAAATCTGTAGAAAACGCATCATTACACTTCTAAGTATAATGCCAAAGAGGAATATAAGTAGGCTCTCAATGAATAATTGAAAGCTCTATTCAATGTGCTCTTAATTCTTGGTACCATTTTCACACTTGCTTTGGACAGTGCTTATGCATTCATATGAATATTGGCTCATAAGCAGAACTCCTTTCTGGCCTGTGCAATAGGTGTCCCCAGGAGAATTAAAGGCAGTGGGGAGACATTGCTTCAAGACACTGTGCTGTAAACCTGCTCAGCAGCCCTCCTACTTCAGATGAACAGAGACTCAAAGCGTGCAGCTGCAGCAACTATTTTTAAGAAATTGAACCCACACACAGGATGGATTAAAAAAGGCTCATCTCCATATGCTAAACCTGAAGCTATAGGCAGAGATCTTTTCCCATGTGACCAAGAGACCTCTGCCACCTTGTAGCTTCATAGGCTGGGCTACTGTTCCCTGATTCTATTCCCTGAACTGGCTATTGAATCCTCAGGAACAGAATTCCCCACATAAGAACCAACCCCAAGCCCCCTCAGCTCATTTCCTAAAAACAGATATTCCTTATCCATGCAGCTCCCCAGTACTGAAGGTACCTCTTACCTCCTTTTCTACTGAAAGAAAAATGCTGTGGAAATTATCAGTTTCCTCATCAAGTCATTTCTGCTCCATTGCCTCAAAAGAGCAGAAATCCTGTCATGCTGCCTCCGTAGCCTGGGGTACAGATGAGGTACTTGTGCTACCCAAGGGAACTGAAGTTGACAACTGCCATTAATTTTTGGTTGGAGGTCCCTGCAGTTTTAGGAGCCTCTCTTAGGGCTATCTTAAGATAGTGCATATTAGAGACCAAAAGAGAAAAGATCCTTCAAGAATAACCAGGCCTTTTCCTTCTGACCTTGTGTGCCATGATGTCATGGTGAAGGTCCAACCCTTACACAACAACTAAGCACTTTAAGGAAGATGAGGATTAAGGAAATGGATGAAAACTATGAGACTTCCCAGCTGCAAACAAGACTCAGGGGTTCTTAAAAGATGTATCAATGAGTGGGAAGGAAAGAGAAGGTTTAAGTTAAAGTAAAAAGAGTTATTTTGGGGCTTTTAAGGGCGCATGTCACACATAACCAAGTTCTGTACAGAGCACCCATGTTAGTAAAAAGTTCAGAGGACTCACTGAAGACTAATTATTATGCGTATTTTTATCAAGTATGATCTTCATAATAAACACTCAGGTATTAGAGCTCTGCCAGAGGATGCAGACTCATTCTCTAGCTCTCTACAAACTTGCATCAAGATGCATCTAAGATCAGAGACAATCCTTCAATTAACAAAGCATGGCATCTTCCAGGCAATTGTCAAAATTGACACAAAATAGAAGAATGGCAGTATGTGTGATTATGACATGTCTATGCCCAGCTGTGCCTTTTAGCATATGTGAAAAGATGGAAATTCAGAGAAATGTGAACTGATATGCACTCATTTACACTACAGGTTCTTCAATCTGTGCACCAGAGCTGAAAGCAGTGAACTTGAACTTATCTTTCACAAATGCAAAGTGCTGCCTGCACAGAAACAGTTAAAACTGATGGACACACATGGAAAAAGAAATTCTTTTAAAAGAGATACAGAAGATGATGAAAAATAGCTAACACTTCTACTGTTTTTCTAAAGAGGATAAGAATTTAAAAGAATTATTTTCAGTCTTATGAGGACTGTAATGGACCTGTAATTGAATTTTGGACTTCGGATAAACAGTAACACCATCCTATACATTTGCTTATATGTGCCATTCTTGTCCACATCATCATTCTTAGGTGATGTTAAGGCCATTTCTCACACAAGTAAAATCTACTCTAGGAATAAGAGATACCAACAAAAGCATGCTTTTCTGAAGAACAAAATACTCGGCTGCTCCTTTAGGGAATTTCTTAAACTCCTCTATGTTGCATCTATAAGGAAAAGCCAAAAGAGTTGTGTAATCTTGAGTAGTCTAGCTTCACATCCTTCACTGCAATCACAACTTTGTTCCTCCTCAATCCTTACAGACACTGACATAAAATGAGGAAAGGATAGAATAGTTTGAAGTCTCTTTTCCCCTTTCCTGTACCCTGTATCCATTTCCCAAAGAAGGCAAAGAGAAAGGGAGATGACTAACATTTTTCACTATTGTGCTACTTACTACTAGAAGTCAGACTGAAGGGACATTGAGAAATAACACTCAGAAAGGAAGAGTGCTCCACAACACCTGATACACAGTTGCTGATGTATACACCAGGATCACATATTACTGCAAGTCCAGATTAAATTAGATGGAATGGTGTCAACATATCTCAGGAGAAAATTAGCTATAGTTTACACAATATAGTCTTTATTATATGTCAAGCATGCTTGACACTTATTTTTACATATTATAGTACTTTATAGGAGGCTATGCAACCACTGACTAAGTGCTTTTTTCTGTCATTGTTTATAGGTGATATTAGATCTAAAGCACACACCTGCATTGTGTAGTGATGAAACTTCAGCACGATGTTGACATTAGTAATACATACTGAGTTTGTGATAATGACTCTTACAAGTTGTTTGGTCCCAGGAGTATGTTAGACATATTGCAGTGGGGTCACAGATGAATGTTTCTAATTGCATTTCCAAGAACAGTGAGATCAAAGATCTCTGCCAGATCTTCTGTCCCCACAGATGTACACAGACCCAAATTTTCCAGAGATTCAATTTATCTGGGTAGCCAAGGCTGTCTGAGTCAGTACAGGATATATGAAGCTTTAGGACAATTATAGAGAAAACACATTGGCCATGCTGGCTGTCAGAGGATTTTGTCACATACAGTTATCAGATGTGGAGAAAAAATCATGAATAAATGTTATGAAAGACTGAAGACTACTGCAGTGTGTCCATCATTCAGGTCAGTGGTTATGGCTGTAGTGCAAGGCTGGTGAGTAATGTGTTTAATTTCATACTTTGCCAAAGGCATCTTCAGGGACATGCAGGAACTGACAAAGCCTCTGCTTAATTCTCAAAATAAGGATAATGATCTTTCCTCACTTCAGAGATGTGCTCAGATGACTGAGGCAGGTTGCTGGAGTGTGCAACAGGTTCACATTACTTTGCTTCTATATGTACATATACATATGAACATGTATACGTGCATGTATTTTCTCCAATGGATAACATCAAGGACACAGTGAATTTAAATTAACACTGCAAGTTCACTCACTCTCCCAAAATTTGCAGGCAACACATCTTACTTAGAAGGAGGGATGATTTTGTAAAAACAGAAGTTTTACAGTGTATTTCTTGAATTTATCTAGGACAACCTAGTGCAATATTCTTCCCTAGCTGTTTTACACTTTGGCATATATAATATTGATTGTGAGCATATTTAAATGAGTTTTTTTGGGTTTTTGAACATTACATATATGTAATGCAGGTTCCTTTGAACAACTTTATTACTTTCCATAATTAAAATAAAATAAAGCAGAAAAGGAACACATTAATTTTCCTGCCAGAGTTGCATTTATCCCTAAGCACTTTGAACAAGGCACAGCGATGCACAATATGTTGCGCAGTAATTCTGCCTGAGTAAAGCTCCTGATATTAAAGAATAACCATGCATCCAAGAGACAGTCAGCCTTAGGCGCAGACAGATTGACACAGCGTGGTGCAACATTTTTGTCCAGAATCTGGAAATGCCTGCTTGTGAAACTTTGGCAAGAGTAAGTCTGCACCATATGCATCTCCTTGTAGGTTTAATTGTCCGAATACAAGCTATTAGTCTACCTTGAGGAGTTACTTTTCTTAACATCTTTCTCCTTCATTTGTAGTATTATGGCTAAATGAATATTCTTAAGTCAAATAACTAAAAGGCAATCCATGGTAGTTTGATGCTTTTGACCAAGCCTGAAGCCAGAGCTAATGAATAAGATCAATCAGTCAATCAATAAGTAAGTGTTTGGTTCTAAACCATATTGGTATTCCACAGGCAGAATTGCTTAAGGCAAGGGTTCCTTTGGTGTGCACCACAGCCCTCCAACATCTTGATCTCCTGCCATCACTGCACCATAGTGCAGACCTCCTTCACTTGTATGCCTCATTGCTGTCTCTTTGCACTAGTAAATATTGGAGCTATGCTGGATGAAAAAGGGATATTTTAAAAAACCTACTAAAATGTTGCACTAAAAAGCAGTGGTCAGTCCCACTGAAACTGCAGAACAGATCTGCAGCAAAACCCAAGATTTCTTAGAAGAATTTGAATGCTGATTACCTAGTGAGTAGCAATAATGAAAAGAGCCTTATATCAATAAATCAAGATACCTGCAAAGAAAAGGCATTTACTGAAAATAGGCACAATGTATTTTACATTTTCACCTTGCATTTCAGTGCCACAGCATAAGGAATCACTGTGAATAGCATGGTGATGGCTTCTTTAGGAGGCATATCTGTATGCCTGCTATAAAGGATAAGCACTCCATACCGTGTCCCGTGTGAGTCTATGCAGATAATTTAACTGTATTACAAACTGCACAGACTATACATACCACTTGCATGTATTGTCTACACTACTGTCATCAGGATAGTCCCAAGATAACAGAATTGCATTTTTTCTTGGTGTCTAACTTCCTTTTGGTATTATATATATTATTCTTGGATATTTACATTGGGCTTAGTTTCATAAAAATCATCATTTAAATAAGCTCACTGTCCATTCTCACATATCTATGAGGCTACACAAAGCTACACATAAACTTTGTGGACTTACACTGGTGTTTCTGCCAGAAGACATCTGAAAAACACACAACTGCATAGTTCTGCCATTGCTGTGGGACCTCTTTGAAGATGTGAGCCAATATGTTCTCTGTATATGCACTGTATAGGAAGGAATTTGGCATTGCTATCAAGTTGGAGTCAAAGTGACAAGAAAGGAATGCAATCTACACCAATTTGTAGAGGAGCAATCCCCATTCAAGGACATGGTCAAACCTCCACTTGCCAGGGAGCTGTGCTTCCTGGTGCTCCCTTTCCAAGGGGAGCTCCAAGAGGACAAGATGCCATGCAGTGCCATGCAAGCAGTCGCACCAGCTGTCTGCCAGTGAGGCATTTCTTCTCAACCTGAAAGGTGCTCCCTATGAGCCCCAGGGGCTGGTCCCCTCTCTTAGCACTAAGGGAAGAATCTCATTCCCTCTTGGTGGGCCGAGATGAGGCACAGGGAAACACAGGCTGCTCTGCTGCTCATTGGCTCCGATTTCTGCTGTGCTGGGTGCTGTACAACCTCTCATGGCCTGGACAACATCAAAGATGAACAAAAAGAAGGCATGAATCTTATTGCTTCTACAAATATATTTTTCCCCACATTGAAATGTTTTTGAAATAGTTGATCCATGCTGTCAAACTTGAGGACTTTTCTCCACAAGAATACNGTGTGTTCAGGAGCAGCAGAGAGGAGCTTTTATGGATGGGCCCCAACCCCTGTTCCCCATCGCCTGGGGTCGCAGAGGCCAAGGAGTCAGGTATAAAGGAGTGAAGTTGAGCCTGGGAAGAAGGAGAGGCCAGGGGAAAGGAGTTGTTTTCATTTTCTTTGTTTCTCACCATCCAAATGAATTTTAAATAGGCAATAAATAAAGTTAATTTGCCCAGGATGAGTCCGTTTTGCCCATGATGGCAATTGGTAAGGATTCTCCCTGTTTTTATCTCATTCCATAAACTGATTCACCCTATTTCCTACCTCCTCCTGCTGAAGCAAGGGAATGAGAGAGTGGCTGGGTGGGGGTCTGGCAGCTGACCAAGGTCAACCCAGCACAAGGACTGGAATCAGAAATACACATTCTTCCAGAAATTAAATCATCACATCAGATATTTTGTTAATGAAATAAAAAGCACCGCTTTAAGTCAATACAGAAATAAATCACAGTTGTAAAGGTTTGTGTTTATGGCTAAAATTAGAGGTTAACAGATGAATGTTTAGCAGTTTTTTTTATAACAACAATATTCAAAAAAAATTATTAAATAGCTCAGTGTGGCTCCCTTCTCTTTCTGCAGGCTGAAAACAGGGAAAGCTGTCATCTGCTTGAGGTTATCTAGAAAAATTTTGATACCACATAGAGACATGGGTTCCAACATTTTGCCTAGACAACTTATTTCAGTATTGGAAGAGGCATGTTTAACCCCTGCATCAGTGGCAAGTGGAAGAGCTCCATGTGCAGAGTATATGGCAAACAGGCCATTTTATGTGAATAAGCAATCTACTCCAAGCTAACTTAGGGAAATCAAATTAACTTTCCAGACTAAGGTTTAGTTACAGAGCTGTAAACCTGGAATAAGTTAAACTGGTGCCTTAGCAGTTCAAAAGATCATCTGCTTCATATAAATGCTAAATCACTAACTCCTTCAACAGACTAGATCTCATATTTTATGAGAAGATGATATATAAACATGTTCTTATTAATCTACATGAACCAACATTGTCTTGCTGAAAATAAGGATCTTTCAACTCTCAGTTCAGATTTACGCTAAGTTCTTGGGCAAGGAGCTTACTTTTTTCCTTCCTCAAAAGCATATGCATTTATAACTTACTACCACAATAGGCCTGTCCAATATATTTTATTCTTTTCACATACCTGGCTCTTCATTTAATGTTGCGATTACTAGTGAAAGACCACTTTCTGGTTTATTCTTGTTTTAACAGAGAGAAAAGAAAACTATAAAAAATTCCTCAGAAAAAGTCTCCAGCTAATGCAAGATTGCTGTAATTCTGATTTGTCCAAGTCTCTTTTGATGCATAAAATACGTGAGGAAAACCAATTCAATTTTGTAGCATGTATTTTAAGACTTTCATTGAGCATTCTCCTTAATATTGTGTGTAGCCTCATTTTGAACTTTTGAAAAAAAGCTAACATGTTCTCTTCACATCTTAGTTTACCCCATAACCTCATCAATATAATTTTTAATAGACACTTTTCACAACTCAGGAGGAGCCAAGGCTTTAGGTTTAACTGGCAATGGGTTGAGCAGAAAGAACCATGTTTATATATTCTAGGTGGACATCTGGGTAATTTTACATCCAGTTTTGTCTACTAGTAAGTATCCCATTGATTTGACTAAGAGGACCTATAGACTTTTGCTAAAAACAAATGAAAATCACACAAACTTAATTTTGAAAACAACCAGTACAATACTCAGTTGGATGTCTGAGTCTGTTGATTTTACGTGTTTAGGAAAGGTTTGGTAGATCCCTACTTCCCTTTACTTGGGCATATTTTTATTTTATTCCTCTCTTATTGTATACAACTTCTCTGTAAAAGTGTCCTTCATTTAAAGGGAACAGCTGCTAGCAGAATAATCACAGTGTCCCCTTCTGTGTTGGAAACTGTAGCTCAGAATCCTGTTCTGAATTCTTACTTTTCTGTTAATGACATATCACAGCTGTGTGAATAAGGCCACTTAAATTTAAGGATAAAAACATTCATTTAAATTCTTTTATTTGGAGGAATCTCTATTATTCAATATCCAATATGGTCTTGATCTGTTCACAGATTTCAATATCTTTGAAAAAATTTCAACCACATCATCTCTGTCTGAATTCCCATGGAGCAGGGGCGCAGGTGCCATACACACGTGCCCAGAAACTGTGCAGTCCTCCAGCCTGAAATTCCATGAAAATCTCATCTTTTCATAACCAACTGACTACCCCTAATTGGATTCTTAATGGCACACTACCTGGAAATTCAAATGTGGCCTCTTCTGATTTCAGAGTAACCCATTTGAACACAGACAGTTAAACTGACTTGTAACGACCATTTAACATGAGTGAATACTCTAAAAAGTAAAAAATTATATTACTTCACCCTTAGGGGGTAGGGATAAAAAGATTCATATTGTATTCAGAAAATTGGCACTGCTAAAGAAAAGAAAACATAGCAGCTGATCGCCTCATATCTAACTGTTAATAGAATTTGGAACTGAAATCAGTAAAATAGAAATCGTGCCATTAAATTAGCTTTAAAACAATATTCTTTTGAAATACAGTTTTAGATATTTGAGTTAATTTCCAGGCCTGTGTGCTGACTGTGCATAGGATTTCTCCTCTTTTCTTCTGATGCAAATGTAGTAGGGCACATACAGCACCTTTCAGGCTAGCTGACTTTCTCAGTGCTTCAAAACTACAATGAAATTAAGTGTAGAACATGTTGAAGAGTTGCACTGTCAAGAACTTCCTTACAATAGTCTTAAGCCAAATCCCACCAGTTGCAGTGTCTTCAATATATTTTCAATTTCAAAACCTTAATTTTTGGAAGTTAATGCAAATCTCTATTAGGTCTTTAAGTCTGCCCACACTTAACTACTGCTGTAATTTTATGTTTTAAATCTAAAGAAATGGAAAATGCAGTTGAAGAGATTTGAAAGTGAGCATAGTAGTGGCCAGGTTCCCTAAATGTCTTCCCCGATTCCTGCAGTCATTCTCACTGGAATTTTTCAGAGTCTCAGCAAATTGACAGAAGACAATCAATGGAAATGTCTGCCCTTCCGTGAGGATCATTTCCCCTTCCTCAGCATAGAAAGAAACATGTATAAACACCATCAGATGTAATTTCTATCAGTTTATGTCAGTAGTGCTTTCCAAATATATCAAAGGGGCAACTTCTGCACTTTCATCTCAAAGAACACAGCCTTCTGCTACCTGGCAAAGTATTGCCATCCATAGTATACAGAGGAATGACTTACAGGGAAACTGTATGGCCTATTAACAACCAAAAAAGATTGCAGCATAGTCACATCTTCTTCCTTCACTGAGTCCTTAAACACTTATCCTGCTCTTTTTTTCCCAAATACCCGCGTAATTTATCATTTTATTATCACTGGTAATGGCATGAAAACGTAAGTGAAATTAAAAAATCTAAATCAAAAGGATTCATCTTGTAAAGAGCCGAAATGAATGTTTTGCTACTTTTCTGAAAGACCATGTATTGGTCCCAGAGGAGCTGGCTTGCCAAGCAGTGGCATTGCATGAAACAGTGAAGACTGAGCTATTTATGAGCCAGCTAAATTGCAGCCCTGTGAGAGAGTTTGGGAGATGCTGTTAATTATTCATGTATAAATTAAGAGTGGAAATTTTAGAATTACTAGTCAACACTTTTATTCACTTCAGAATCACATCACTATACAATCATTATTAATCCAAAATCCATCTTTCACTGATTTTGTTATTTAAAATGTAATCAGTCATTGCAAAGCTTAACTGAGAATTGTGTACCCACATTTAAATGTGTTAGAATCAGAATAGGTCTGTCACTAGAGCTCCAGGCTTGGGCACTGACTGTACTGTGTGTGTGGCCATGGAGCAGGACAATGAGCTGAGTGAGGAAAGGCACCAGAAGGGCTTTAGGGTGCTCCCTGGCTTTTGTGGCCTGTGCTACCTGGCACCATCTCGGGGGGCACCCACTGCTCTTTCTGGCTCTCTCACTGAAAGAGCGCGTGTGTGTCTGTGTGGGTGTGTGTGTATGTCTGTGTGCATATGGACAAATGCCTGCCCCTGCTCACACATTACAGCATTCCTGGTGAGACCAGGTACAGGAGACATGAGATCCTAGGAGAAGAAGAGAAATCAGATGCAAATCTCAAGATTACATTGTTATAACCATGTATCTGTTCTTGCTTACTGAAGCATAGATGTATCCATAAAGCACCATGCTCAGATCAGACACGAGGGGTTTAATTCAAAGCGATAAGTGTCTAGATAGGAAATCTAGGGAATTCCATCTGGGATGCAAGGGAATGATAAGAAGCAGGAACTCACTGCATAACAGGCACATAAGGGATCCATCAAAGTAGTACTACAACTAGCTTCGAGGGACACCAAACACCAAAGGCTGTGTTGCCGTGCACAGTCCCGGAAAAGTCCCTGGTTAGAAAGCAGTTCAAGTTCATACATCTTTTCATCTAGAATGGACCCAATATTTAGATCAGGAAAACTTACCAAGTTTGTTAATATTTCTTTGGATGTACATCTGATTTAAGAGGTTCTTACTGGAAGTTAGTCTTACTCCTAGTTCCAGATTTTTTTTCCTAGATCAATCTAGCTATCATCTGGTGTGCTCTAAAATGGAACTGTGAAATGGAACATGCAAATAATATGGAACTACACACGTGCAGAAAAAAAAGAATATAATTTATAAAAAGGCCTGTTCAGCTTGTCTCTGCATGTTTTTGAAAAAAGAATGTCTTGTCAAAGCCATGGTTTGGAGTGTGGCCACAGAAAAAGCCAAGTCAGCACAACCAGGCATACTTCGGATACAGAGTGGGAAGGAACAAGTGTCTGTGGCAGGATGTGAACCTCTTCAGATAAATCGGCTATAGGAATAATGAAATGGTACCACAACTTCAGTATGTGGCAGTATGTTTAAAATGTGGAGAGATAAACGCAGCTCAGAGCAATAGCCCAAATTAACTGTCTAATTGTAAGGTATAATTTAAGCTTTAACTAAGTCTATGAAAATGTATTGCAACTACATATTTATAAGAAAGATTCCATTGATTTCATATAATCAATAAAATCAAGATTCCCTATGAGATTCAGCTATTTAGCCTGCCAGTCTTTATGACACTACAGTATTATTCCTCTTGTTTTAAGATGTTTTCTCCTTTCAGCTTCTATTGTGGCTGCGCAAATGGGAAGAAGCCAAATGATTGCACGGAGGAAACAGTGAGGCTGAATAGATACAAAATGCTGTCAAACACACAGGGTGAACAGAAAAAATATGTTTTTAATTTGTTTTAGTTCTTGCCTGTTACTTCTATCAGCAGCTGGACAGAGGGAAGGGAAATAAATCAGATGCAAGAATAATTGTCCAGATGACAATACCCCACTTAAAGGGCCACTGATAAAATTTATAGGGCCAAAAATGCATTAAAAATGGGATTAAAAATTCATTTCTATAGAAATGTATAAAATAACTCCTGAGTTCTGTGCCCTCTCCTAGCCATGCAGGTGATGTGAATGGTGAGGGATGTGAGGTTTTGGGGGAGTTTAACTCAGGGCTTTTCTCTAGGAGAGCCAGCACAAAGACAAGATTTCTAAGAATAAGTACCTCCTAGGTGCCTGATTCCATTAAAAACAAGAACATCTGAACTGAGCCCACTCCTCAAAGCAATGCTGAACTCACTTCCCCCTCCAACCCCGCAGCAAAATTTCTGTAGGAGATGAACTACCTCCGTTTGGGTTTCCTTGTCATCCCATAGTGAGGGAGTGTGACTGTGACTGTGTGCTGAACTGACATCTGATCACCAACACTTGCTCTCCTTTTAGATCCTGGCATTAGAAGTGCAGGACCCCAGTGGGGTCCTGGCAGCAGGTGCTACATGGTTCTACATGCAGGCAGGCTACTCCCTGGCAGCACGGCCTGGGGAGCACAGCACCTGGCTGCCCTAAGCCACACGCTCACCAGCCATGCCATCATTTGTGCCATGCTGCTAGAATACTTTATCTTTACATGCCTGGCCTGCCCTTGCCCCTCCTCTCTCTGTGGGTAAAGTACACAAGGTTTGGAAGTCCTCATTCTCTTCGCGAACTGCTGTGAGATTTCTGCCCGCAGGAATAGCACCTGGATCTGACAAGCAGAAAGCAGCCTGATACTTGCTGGCCTCTATTATTAAAAGGTGTGTTGCCCTCATCATGATCCCAGTTAAGCCAGTAAGTGTTTTGCCATCAGCTTCAGCAGAAGCATGTGCAAGCCCTGGAAACCAAGGATTTAATGATGGTAGGTCACCTAGAAAATGAACAGAAAATTTTGAAGGATGCTGTTGCTCTTGTATCAAATGTCAGATAGAGTGCTTAGAACTGAGAGGACAGACAACAGATTACTATATAGATCTGCTAAAACTTGAACCTAGTGACAAATAATGCATTTTCTCAGAGATCATGGAAACACATCATCCCCAACTGCTCTTTCTGCTTTGGATCACGTCCTTTCATTTGATGGGCAATGGTCACCTTTAAATCTTTGACTGTTATACTGCAAGTAATTATTCCTACCACAAATGCTGTAGTAGCATTTATTATTTGCCTGCCATTTTTCTGAAGATGTTAATGGCAACTAAGATGCAGTTTCACTTTCCTACAATAAAAGAAATCTATGAATTACTGCATGGTTTTCTCTGTATATCACTGAATGCTCTACTGTGCGGGTTGTCTGACAGTAACAGACTTGTTACCCTATTTGTACCTTGGTAATGTACTGCTAAGAGGAATTAATAACTTGCTGAGCATAACTACTTTGCTGCTTTCTGGATGCTTTGCTGGCATTCATACTGTCCTGTACAATTTTCAGGCTTTAATATCAATTTTGCAAGTGTATCTGTCAAAAACAATTAAATTCTACAACAGATGTAATTTGTATTGCACCAATCTATGCAAATCTTTCATTCTTGCAGGTATGAATATTTTATATTACACAATGATAAACTAAAAGGAATTCAATTTAATTTAGCCGTGGGGTCTCCAGTCAAGGATGTGTGGGTTTGTATGTACTCCAGCCCTTTTCACTGTTCTTGAGCAGAATTCTTAAAGTATATATAAAAAGAAAAAATGTAATGCCTGTTGTATTCCAAGAAAATGAACCTGGCACTTATGGATCCTGTGCTATAGTAAACACTTATCAGTGAACAGAACTTTTTTCTTTTAAATGAGTGAAAAATCCAGCTAATTTCCCTTACTACTCTAGAGTAATTTATTAGGATTTTATTTTTGATAGCAATCTGGATCCCATAGTCTTTCCTTTGTGTTCAGACTTAGCTCCCTTTATATTCACATCAGAGACATCTATCTGGTCTCATTTGTACTACACTCATGAAACTTGAATGTACAGAAGTCCAGTTATTTGTGATTTTCCTTGATGAACTCCAGCACAAATTCAAGCTTTTCTCCTTGAAACCAGAACCACATTATTAACTACATAAATTTATTACAATGACAAAGCCAAGAGCAAAAAATTAAGTATCAAAGATGAAAAATCCCAAGTATATAGATCAAAAAGTTTTCTGAAA
>VYZQ01015728.1:0-12128 GCA_013400655.1 Mystacornis crossleyi | reverse complement strand
TGGAAATGCTTTGCAGACCCCCAGCTTCAGCAGTGTGTGTGGAACAGCTGTCTGCTGTTGGGCAGTGCAAAGCTGAAACCCAGAAAACACTGCACAGGATGCCAGAAAAAAGGCACTAGCTGGAGATTTAGCAAGCCAAATTCAGACGATTATGCTTAGTATTATTGTAAATCTTTCCAATACTAAGAAAATTAAAAGTTCATCTTCTGTGGTTAGATTCCCTATCTATTGTAATAAGAAATAGCTATATGTAAAACTAATTTTTTTTTGTTGTTTTTCTTTATCCTACAGCAATCAGCATGATTCTTTCTTTCAGAATTCTTATATAAATGTCAATCTTGCTACAATATTTTATGATCCCACTGTCACTCAGTATACCAGGTCCTTTCAAATTGTATCCGGTGGCTGTGTCCTCAACAGTCATTTAAAACATCTCTTAGTTTTATCCTTTTATTTAATAGCTTTTTACTTAATTTCCTTCCAGTACACTGGGTGACTGCTCCCTGCTATTGCCTATTATTTTGAAAACCTGCCTAAACCACCATTTCAGTTCTGCTGCACACAAGTAGCCTGTTTTTTGCCTTTTCACCTCTATTCCTCCTTACAGCTAGTTGCTTTTAGTGTGACATATTCGACAGATCAATATATTCTTTATCAGTTCAGTTACTTCCCTTTATTTTTCCTATAAGTGATTTTGCTGGTGTTCCCTTTAGGTGAAAGTTCTTAATATTACTCTTCAGTACACTCAATGAGGTCCTTTCACTGAGAAGTTTTTTTCCCTTTTCCAGGAGGATCAGAGTGCTCACTGTGTATAGGACATGCAGGTAAAATACTTGACACGTTCAGCAGGAATTACACCAAACTGAGCTGTTTTTTGTAGAGAAGCAGCGCTGCCAGAGGCTCATTCCTGCTGCTGAGGTAGCAAATATAGTCCCCTCGACACCCAAATATACATGATCTCTTTTAGCATTGCCAGCCCCAAGGACTCAGACAACACCCCCAATACTCACAAATGGAGCTTTCCCAAAATCATAAACACTTTCTTGACAGATAGATATGCAAATTGCCCTTGACACTTCAGGCCAAATGCGCAACCTGCAAGAACTCGGAATACTGCCTTACCACAATATTAGTTTCTTAAACCAGACTGAGAAATAAAAGTTTTCCCTGTAAAAGCTTTTCCCTCACTTTCATAATAACAAGCTCTTGTTAATGTTTTAAATGTCACACAAAACAACAAATCAGCAGTGGTCACTTTTTCATGTATCATTCCCATGTATGCCACCTAGATACATTAAAGGAGGAGAAAAGTACTTCCTAGAAGTTCAAAGGATTCAGCTGTTGGCTTAAAATAGTTAGCAATTTCTATATAAGTCATAGAAAATATTGAACAGTTCTCTGCTCAAACTTTTTCAGTGTAAATGAGAATGTTATGAAGGTTGTCCTTCTGATCATGTCTTAGTAAATGCACATGCATCCAGGTTTTGACAAAAACAGAAGCAGTTTAGTGGGAGTTTATAAAACTTGTGCAACTGTGGAAGGAGAGTACACCAAAAGGCTGATATTTATTTGTACAATGCTACTCTGAATTTTAAGCTGTTTTCTGTTACGCTTGCCTACTTACTTGTGCTCCTGTCTTACTTCCTGGCAGAAGTGCAAAAAAAATAAAGTGACCTCTGTATACTAACTATTAAGTATTTCACATCATGCTACTTAAAATATGGTACAACCTGGTTGGCACAGAAACGCATTTTGTTCTGTTTGGGAACACATATACCCACCCAGTACAATGGAAATTCACAGCTCCAGCTTCTTGGGAACCATGAAGTCAGCTCTAAATATGGCTTTATATAGGGGTTCAGCTGCAGCATTACAAGCTCTGGCAGAGTATCTTAACCCACAAACAAGATAATTTATAATGGGAAAATATTTAAAACAAGTACAGATCTTGCTCAGATTAAATTAATCCAAGTTGGGGATAAAATGTCCTGTAAAGCTACAAATTATTCTTTAGAAATCATCCAAACTGCAAACACATAGAAGACATGCCCTGACTTTACCTAAAGCACAAACAAATACAGTGCGGATTCACAATCACAGTGACTGAGTACACAGTAGGACGAAAACACAGCTATAAAAAAGTCATTATCTTACAGAACACAGCTGGCAGGTAGATTTAAGGAGAAAATTAAGATGCTGAGGAACAAGTGACTTCTGTAGGCCTGGAAAATGCCAGGACAAAAAGTGAGCTGCAAGGGGTGAAGAAGAGGGACCAGAGGAAACCTGCAAGAAAGTAGCTCACGATGGGAGCAGGGATAAAAGTCTTTGCTGTAAATAGGGAGGTCTGGCCTGCAGCCTATTCTGCCAACCCTGTGTCTGCAAGACAGGCAGAGGAGAGTTTGTCATTGTCACCCACAGCCAGGCTTGAGCCGGGCACCTGCTTGGCCGTAGGGCTCTGCCGAGCAGCCTTCCGAGAGCAGCACTGCACCTTTGAGACGCTGTTTTGGCCAGCGCCGCTGTAACGCAAGTGGACGGCTCCATCTAGAGGCAAATATCCCCTGAGCTGCTGAAATGGCACCATTGAGACTGAAATATCTCTTTCTCCACAAGTCAGAACCTACTCAAAATAGCGCTCCGAGCTGCTGTCGTCTTGGCAGGGATGTCCAGCAGGAGGGAGCAAGCTCCATCCACCTCACCTTCTGCAAAGGCTGAGCAGTTGAAAATAAAGCCAAGCTTTCCCTGAAATCCACCTCTCAGTTTGAATGGTCTCCCACACCAAGCCTGCCAGATTGATTCTGTGGCATCCATCAAATGACACAGATTGAAGGCTTACTCTCATTCTGATGGCGAGCGTGGGTCCCACAGGCAAAGGGTTCCTGCACTCCTTAACTACTTGTGTCTCATAAGAAATACAGAGTATTTCCCACTATCTTGACAAGCACATCTATATTCAGTATAAAACAGAGCACCAGTAGTTAATATGAAGTTAAAGAAATGTCTCAAAAAACAATGAGATTATCAAAGAGACTGTTTATAATCCTTTATGTTGCAAAAGCCTTCTATGTTGAACAGAGATCAAGCTATTCTCTTCTGTCCATCAATTAACAAATATCTCCAACCACATACTAATACTGATAAGGAATCCAGGAGCACTAAATCACACACTTTAAAAATTATAAGCAAGTCTAACTTCATCCTCTCCATTGCTGGGGTATGGACTCTGTGCCAAACTATTCTCACTGAGGAGTTCCTCTTCTGCACTGATCAAGAAAAAAAAAATAAAATAGCCTTTCAGTAGATGTCTCTGAAGGCCCTTTTCTCCCAGTCACAGGCCAAAACATGTATTGCAATGTAATTTTGAAAGCTTAACTTCACTGTAGCTTACTGTACTCCTAAAAAGGGCTTTTTTTCAAATAGGCAGCAACCAGTTATATGAATATAATTCTTCCTGTTCACTGTTTTCAGGCTTGTGGGGTATGTATCACCAAATATGCACTTTCTATAAATCAGTATGTTTAGATTCAGACAAGCTGTGTATCTGAGCAACAGCACAGCAAGGAGCAACTGCTGTCTATGCATTACATTTTCTCAGATTACTCATTTATTATACAATAATGTCCTAAATTTTACCCATCACTTTATTCTGGTGTTAGTGAGGAACAAAATTTGGATTCAGACTAGTTTACCTTTTCCATAATGATGCAAATTAGGTATAAGTAGTTAAGATTAAAAGTGGTGAGCTGATTATTGTAAGCAAGACACATTGAGGAGTGAGGGGAGAGAAAAAAATAATGCTCCTTTTCCTATAAAAATTAATTGCACCAATGTCTGCTCATTTCTTAACCTATTCTTTTTCTGTGTTTTACTCATTTTAGATGTATTTTTGCAATAAGAATACAAATCTAAATGAACAAATGCAGAGGCAATATATTTTACAAATCTAGGTTAGGTTTTGTGTTTCTTTTAAGGGTATATATTTCATGAAGCATTGTTTATTTTACAGGATTCAGTGTTGAAAACAAAGCTAGCAAACTACACAGTCTTTTTTTCCCTGACTTCTTCCTACTTCAGGAATTCAGATCCAGTTTGCTGTTACTCAAAACAAAATTACTTGCAGCAATGACTCATATTTTTGTGGTAGCAAAGAATATAAGATGTATGTCTATTTATGTAGCACATGCATAATAGCACATTCGAAGTTTTTTAAGGCCTCTTCTAAGAGAAGTGCAAGAGCATGGATGGAGAAAAAGCTCACTGGAGTCAAAGGACGCCAGTGGACTCTCACGTGTTTGCAAATACATACACATACAATGACACTGAATATGTGCAAACACCTATGGGAAGAGTTGAATATCAATCAAATGAAAGCATCAGAGCTAACCTCCAAGAGGCTCTAGTGATTAGCAATCACTTATGCTCAAAGGCATTCCCACCTTGCAAGCTCAGCTTCGTCCCTTGGCTTCAGACCCAGAACAGACCAGTCCTCAAGCGCGTCCTGCCTCTTTGCAGTGTTTGGCTTTGCAGTGTCCAGCACTGATTTAAATCAGTGTCTCAAAAAATAGTGTCCTAGGTGGCCACAGAAACTGCACAATTAGTGTACCTCTGAAACATATGCCACAGCCCCAGGCTTTGCCTGGATGGTCCAAAACTGAAGAAAATACAGGTGAGAGATGGACCTCAGACTTTCATTATTGCAATAAGCTTTTGGAGGCAGTCTTCTTATGAAAACATGAATTAATCTAAATGGATAAAAGAGCAGAACAGCCTAGGTCAAGATACGGTGCTCAGAAAGGTGAATAAAATATGGAGGGCAAAGTAGCATGCTGAGAAAGATGGAGAAGAGGGCCTGTTATGGTGTATGCTAAAGAAGTGGATAGGGCAGAGATTGTTCACAAAAATTTAACATGGCCCTCTCTGTCTGTTGGAAACACATGACACACAAAATCCTAACATTTTTTTATATCTGGAATGGCTTAGCCCTCTCTTGCTCTACCTGAAAATGGTAAAATATATGAACAGTGACTTCTGGAGACTGAACTACACAAGTATCCATGAGTGTGATGCCAAAACTTCAAATGTCAAAATCAGAACAAGACCGAGACTATTTCAGTCATTGTAGATCAATGTTCCTGGTCTAAATTAGTCAGCTGCCTGTTATGCAAGATCATCCTCCCTGCTAGTCATTCTCACAGGGTATTTACAGAACACTACATGGGAATGGTGAGAATCTGAGTGAAGGTACCACCAGGAGGAGGCTACTTAAAAAAGAATATACCGCATACATTTTCAGGCAGACATTTAAGTAGACATTTCTATGAAGCATTTGATTTTTCCCTTTGCATTATATATGCACACATACATACATGTATGCACACATACATACATGTATACACACATGCATACACCATGTTTTCGTGTCAGTGCAGGTAATGTGGGAAGAAAGGCATACATAAATATGTTTTAAAATTTTTTTCTAGAGCATGAAACACTTCTGCTACTTCTGGATAGCACATGCTTTTTTTGGAAATAGCTTTCAAAATGCAGCCTTTGGAGAAAACTATTTCACAAATCAAAGTGATTCTCTCAAAGCTTGTTTTGCCATGATAGCATTTACTGGAATAGGAGGAAGAGGAAAATTTTGTTTTACATCAGCCCAGTGGATTCAAATCTTCCGTTTTCCGGATGTTTGATTCAGTGTCCTGTACTAGTTGTAAAACATCTTGTTAAAAAGTACAGTGCACACAAGATATTTCAGCACAATGATCAGCTGCTCTTCTCCTTCCTTTCTATCTCACATTCTTACCTCCTTACCCTCACTAGCTGGGGCTGCAATATAGTTTCATGTGTATGAGAGAATTTCTGCCTGCTTAACTAATGCTAAAAGACTCCTTTCTGGAAAAATACAGAACAAGCGAAGGGATCATAAAGTGGACTAGCTAAAAAAAAAGCTCACTGAATAGCCTTTTGCTGTTTGCATCATATGACAGGATTGCTCTGTGCAATCCTGCACAGAGTTATCTCAATTACTGTTCTATGAATACAGACATAAAGAAGGCAGGGGGAAAAAAGTCAAGTAATGTTCCAATTTTTAACTATTATTTTTACTGTATTTTTCATTTTTATTTCCTAAGAGGTATAGTACATGAATTAAAACAAGCCTGATTCATTTTGTTAACACAGAATACAACCCGATCTGCACAGATTCAGGGTCCATCTTATTTGCTAAAGCCTGGGATAGAGACCCGGAATTGTTGAACCAAGCCAAGAGTTAGGCTGCTTTTGTTTGATAAATAGCATTTTTTCAATAGCACTTGACCAACAATGCAGGAGCTTCAGCAATGCCCGCCAAACTCCAAATGGACTGTCTGATGATTTGGCACAACTTGAGATAATGCTGAAAGCAAGTATAGCCAAATTAGTACTTGCATTCAGTTAAAATGAAATGGACTATAATATAAATAGATCAAAATTGGGCCCAGATCCTGCAATTCACTATGCAGGCACACTGTCAAGTGCAGAATCAGCACTTTGGTTAGCAGAAATCTAATGAGGAAAAGCTCTAAAATGCCGGAAAGAATTATTAGAAGAAAAACTATTTAAATCCTCCACATAACTAGAAATACTTGCTAAATACCACAGATATTAAGAAACGAGTTAAGAGCAATTACTTTGAACCTGTAAATGATTCTTTAAATGTAGTGAAAAGAATTTCATGCAACAATGTGTCAAGCCGGTTTGGAAAAAGCGCTAAAAAAACCTTGATGGCTGTGTTTATCCACAGAAGAGCAAGTGTACAATCAGTATTAACCAGTCCTGAGCACAACACAAGTGACACAGATTTTGGAAGAAGATTAAAGATGAGAGAGAAGGAGGGAAAGGGTAAACATACAAATCCCACAAAGAAAGGAGTCTTTAAATGCCGGGCTTTTTTTGAGAATTGCAGCCTACAGAGCAGTTCCTCTGCTTCATGTTTGCTCTGAATTAGAAACAAATAAATAAATAAATAAAGAGAAGCAGTTTAATATTCTTAATGAACCAGTTTTATAGAGAATTCTATTTACATTAACATGATAGATTGCATCACGTTATATAAATAAAATCTTATACTGTGACACAAGAATCTGCTAGGAAAGTCAGAAATTCGATAGACAGAAATGCTGTGAAAAATCTGGAAACCTGAACACTGAGGAGAAAAATGAAACAAAGGAAACAGAACATGTTTCTAGACACTTTATGGATAAAAATAGTACAAATAATAAAGGAACAACAACAACAACAACAGAAAGCCTTACCATGATGTTTGCACAACTGTGTGTCTGTAGCCCATGCTATAAATGTGGATACCTTCTATTTCCATCATCTCAGCCCCTCTAGTGGTCAGTACCTGAAGATCTTGCCTTCAGGAGGGACACGATCTATCCATATGTACCATTTGCTGTTGCTCCTGTACTTGACAGATATTTTTTACTTAATTGTGTAATTTTTTCTGGAGATATAACTTGTCACTTTTTATTAGCATTTTTGTCAGTGCTGCTGCTACGTGCATACATTTAATTGCTAAGCAACAAAGACTAAGCTCTGCACAGCACATTCTATTACTGCATTCCCTGTGCCTTGCATTGTTACTAATGCACTTATATAATAGGAAATTAAAAAAAAAAAAGGCTAAAAAAAATGTATTTCTGTTTCCATAGCATCTAGAAGTCACAATCTGAAATCAGGCTCCATCATGCTAGCCACCAGGAAGAGAGCTAACAGCTGAAGTTGAGGGCAAGTGGACTGATAGAAAGTAGACAAAAGTTAAAAGCAGAGATGAGTTTCAGTGTCTCCATAGAAGAATAAGCTAAGTCTAAGGCTCAGAGGTGACTACCCACCTATCACTGTGGCTAAAATACTCGAGGCTTTTGCAAGTGTGGTGGCCTCAACACGGAAAGCATTACCAGTTTCAAAAGTTTATCAGTTTGAAAGAGATACATCTGCATTGTATCAAGAAATACTCTATCTTTCTCATTCTCTTTAAGTTGTAGACAAAACAGGGCACAAGTATTTTCTCACCAAAGTTACAGTTCTGCTAAGAACTAAGAGTGTCTGCTCTTCATATCGAAATGTATCTTTGCCCCTGTCATTGAAGGCTGCTGTCTCCAAAGTCTGAGTTTGGCATTAACAAGGACTACTTGAGTCTATCACACAAGGGACTGTAACTCAATCTTTCCTTTGATGAAGTGCAGGTATGTTTACCAAAGAGTTGTCTTTACACCTGAGATGTACAAGGACAGTGGTCCCTCTTGCTCTTGGTGTGATTACCAGCCATTTTGCAGTCAGCACTGCATTTGTAGGTAGTACCACGTCTGCAGCGTTGAGCAAGAAGAGCTGCTTGAAAAACGAAACCATGACTATGTAGGTGCACAAACTTGGACAACCACATACAACTATTTTTATTTCTGCATCTAGATTCAGGTATTGGCCTTGACTCTCTCTGTGTCTCTTTGGCATTTCCCAAGTAGCCCAAATGGAGAAAAGGATAGGGAGACCTGGTAAAATCCTCCCAAACTTTATTTCAGGATACTATGTACCAGGAATTATAGCAGGTATACTTTAAGACAGGCTTCTAGACTATTAGCTTCAACGATCAAGAGGAGTGCTAGGAAAAGAGGTAGTCACTTTCAAATTATGAACAGTCACAGTCCTGCCCAGTAGCATTAATATTTCCTCTGGGTTCCAATATTTTTACAAAGAAACTGAAATTCCATAATAGCTAATGTGTCCTGTCTCTTTTGGTGGGACTGAAACAAGGGCTGTAGTTGTGTTCTGGGCACAACATTCTTTATATTCCCATGGGAAGGCCAAGCAGAATTGTTCTAAATGAACCACAGCAGGAGACCACAAAGAACATTATCAAATTCTTATCTAATTAAGTACATCAGTACTTAATCATACAAAGTGCTTCTGCATTAAGCTACTCAACACATTAATTACTTAACCCCTGAAATATCATTGTGAATATATGCTTTTTATTGCTATTTCATAGGAGGGGAGATGGATGCTTGGAGTGGCTATATATTTCCAAGAACTACAGAGTCAAATCCTTTCACATATAGACCTTGCTGAACCCTAGGTAAGGACAGCTGTGACAAGTCCTGCTCCAGCAGAGCATTTTTAGTTCAGAATCACGAACTATTCTGATTTGGCAGGGACCCACAAGGATCACTGAGTCCAGCTCTTAAGTGAATGGCCCATACAGGGGTTGAACCCACAACCTTGGTGTTATTAGCACCAGGCTCTAACCAACTGAGCTAATCCCAGTTCACATCCTGTAGGGCTCTGAACCAGAACAGATGTCAGGGGACCAGCTGCCAACTGGGAGACCCTGTTCTTTCCTCCTGGGTGACTTTGTGAGATAAATACAGAAGAAAATTACAGACATTTTGGCTACTAGAAAGAGCTCAGTGATTTCCTTATGACCCAGCGTCCCACAGTATCTCAGCTAAGGATTCAGCAGAGGGTAGCACAGAAAACAAGTCTCACATCACTGGCTTCTAAGATAGAAATTTTAAAAGCCCATCAAATGAGGTAAATTAATGGAATATTGCATTATACTTGTGTGCTGATAGCAGTAATCTTTTTCCTACCACATAACTTCGTAGCATTCAAAAACTTCTAACTGAATAGGTGTGCTTCTAAATTTCTTAACACTTAGCTCATTTCTGGATCCTCACACTGAATATTATTATTTTCTTCTGCTTAGCTCAAGACAGCAGAATGACCTTGTTTGACGGGATTTTCCCTAAACATTAGTCCGAACACCAAACACATCTGCGCCTAGCATAGCCTTCTTGAATTCCTTTACACAAACTCATAAAATTTTCTGGGTTCAACTCTTAGTGATGATTCCAGTGTGACTGTGAAGCATTAGATATACAGCACAGTCCCTGAACGAGCTGCAGTGACAACACGTGCAGTACAGCCAACAGGGAGGGAAAAGAAAGGCTATATATGACCATCTTAATGGTCACACATTTTACAGAACAGGGTTCTAATAAATGCTTTGTTATTCCCCCATTTTTATAACTGCCCTTTCATGCCTCCAAAGAAGAATTGCAGGCATAATGTGTTCGGCCTCAAGGAGGAAAGTATACAGGTTATGTGCATGTAAGTACACAGGTTCTTAGTTACAAGCTTGTGTTTAATAGCTCGTTTAAACTTTGGTCCACTCCGTATTGGTCACACAGTTGGACTAGGTGATCATTGTAGGTCCCTTCCAGTTAAAATAACCTATGCTTCTGTTCCATTCCATTCCACTCCATTCCATTCCACAGTGCTGGTCACAGCAGCCACAGACCCCAGGGCAGGCAGGGTGGTGCCCACTCCAGCTGGAGGCTGGACATCTACAGCAGATGTGCATTAATGGCTTTCGAAAAGGCAATTTCTTTTTCTCTACAGAGCCCCATTAAAGAGTACATCTACTTACAATAAAAATGAAAGGGGTAGTAAGCCTGCACTTTGCAGACTCTTAGCACTCTTTTTTCAAAAAAGCACTCACAGCAGCAATAGCTTTTGTTCATACTTCCCAAATCATGAGGGCTAATGGGGTCACCCTTCTAAATGAGGTGGCAAGACAAGCCTTATTGGACTCAGAAAACAATCTTTTCCTGAAAATAATAAAACTGGATAGATTTCTCTCTTTTAGAAAGGTATTTTTCATGGACTGGATCCATCTTGCTTAGACCACCAGAAACAGGATAATCTTCAGCCCATACTAAGCTAAATATATACGTATTCCTAACTCAAAACAACTTCAGAGATGTGTCACAGAAGACTGAGTCCAAGCCAAAATAGAACTGTGGATTAAAAAGATATTTTCAAAAGGTGTGTGTGTAAAAGGCTCAAAGATACTTTTCAGGAGCTTGCATTCTGGTTGCTTTTTTCCTTTGCAGAGAGATCACTCAAAGAAAGCCAAAACTAACCATTCACTGAGAACATAAGGAGCACCCAATGGGGTCCTTCCTCAATTGCAGTGCTTTAGGCACACTTAACATCAACAGTTTCCAGGTTTTTTTCTCAGCTATTATTTTCATGTCTTCTATATCCACCATTTTTGTGAGGTTTGTCTTTAACCCAATCTGCTAACGTGTAATTAGTGTGCCCACCACTGTGGGGAGAGAATTTTATCCAGCAGCCAAATAAGGAGCTGAGTAGTAGCTGTGAACTTTACTGTTGCAATATTAATAATTTAAACCTTCTATAAAGCAGTTTGTTAGGGATGGGCATGAGGGAGCAAAACGTTATAGGGCTTTCTGTAATTTAGCACCTCAAAGTAGAGCACATCTTCAAGCACTTGTCTCCAAATCAATGCTTCCTTGCTGGTAAGGCAGAGGCAGGAAATTTTTTATTCTCAAGATTTCAGAAATGGCTAAATGCGACTCAAATGGAAAAACTTTTAGAATGTGTACTTTACTTAAGCTTTGAACCTGATAGAATCTATTAAGACTTACATATCAGAAAAAGAGATCTTCAGCTTCTAAAGTAGTGAGGTGTAGTCAATCTGTACTGTATTCTAAATTTTGCTCTCATTATAGTAACTGAAAAATCCTTCTCACTTGCAAATATTGCCATCAGTTCAAAGTGGGGTGGAAGTGGTGGACATCCCAGAAAATCTGTATCAATAATATGGGGGTGAGGGGACACCAGTAAAATTCTAGGAATTATCCAAATCTCAGACTAATATCTCTCTGCATGGATGCAACAAATATTTGATGTAATTTTATCATTCTGTAGAAAGAGCTTTTTGACATATGTCAGTGAAAGAAGTCTTTTTCTCCTGGTTTCATTTGCTCATGCCAACAAGAACAAAACACCAAAACAGAAAAATACTAATTTTCAGAGATCTTCATTAAGATAACAGTATTTTCATATCCAGGACCAAACTGAAAGGCTCTCATCTACAGTTCCCAGAGGAAAAAAGATGCAAAGATGTAAGTGTTAAGACTGGATAGAATGTGGAACTCTATTGTCTGTAACTGTTGCCATCTACCAGCTCTTATGTTCATGCCAGACATTTGATAAGTTTGCTCATGTCTTTGTTTAGTCCAAATTAGTTCTGCAGGGGATTGTACTAGTTTGAAAGCAAA